>JASANB010001433.1:0-85206 GCA_030248155.1 Sabatieria punctata
TTTGGAGAATGTTTGAAAAACTGTGCGGATGTTTGATGTGTTAAAATTTGGTGCTTTGAGATTGACACATTTCTTGAGAAGATGAGAATTATCCTGAATATCCATTTTTCTGATGTGCTCATGCAAATATCAAAAAATTTAATACAAAAATTTTTGCTACAATTTTGCAGACATTTTCTCCAAATTTCAGGTTATTTCCCTATTAACATTAGGTAAAGATTTGCGGCAATCACAACAATCTTTTTTAACACTACGGTCTAGTGCCCCAACTGTTTGGCCATGTTGACTTGACTTTTTGACAAGCTTATCGATCTAACACGAAACTAGGTGAACAGACGCCCCCTGCCGGTGTAGTGGTTTAGGTCGCTGTACGCGTGCCATGGGCACTACGCCCGTTCACCCACTCGGCGGAACAAGTTCTTGTCGCAAAGAGTGATGGTGTACAAAATTTCTGGTGTTTTGGCACCGATGTTCCAAATTTCCCATTTTGGACTTGGCTTGCGGAAATGACAGCAAAAAGAAGTATTTCCATTTTAAGCACCTTGTACTTAGCCTGAGGAGAACAGCGTTGCCAGTTCTTATTTGTCTATAATGCAGGTGTTCAGATGTGATCGTTGATCTTGTCCGCATCGTCTTTGATTGCTAATGCGTAGTCTTTACTTACATGTTTATTTCAGTACATTCATGACAATCACGATAAGCTGTGGTTGTTTGGAAATGGATACACGTTCAGAGCTGGGGGCAAAGCGTTTTTTCTGTTCTTCGAGGATGTGATCGACCTAGCTGAGCTTGCAGAATACAAGTGCGAGTCATTGCTCTTTTTCTCAAACTGTTCTCCTTCAATGCACTTTTAACGAGATAGACGCTAATTTCAGGAAATCTCAATTTTTCGTATTACTGCCGCTTAATGGTGAAAATGCACCATCGATTTCTATGCCTGTTAATTCCTTTAGCCGTTCTCAATTTTTCACCGATTAAAGAAACTTCCTAACCTTAATGGGATGACTCTAGTTTTACTTGTTGGTATACAATACTATACATCCAAAATGCCTCGGTTGTCATTATTGCCATATTTCAAAATTTTGCTCACGTTTATAAGCAATGCTGCTGTCGACTCTGAAATTGGTGCAATTTATCCGTTAGCATCCTCTTTCAGAATACGGATGAATTAGCTTAGAATTATCATCTTGTTCCAGAAATTGTGATTTTTCAAAAACTGAACCTGAAAAATTCTATGAGGCAATAAATTTCTTTCATTAGTTTCTTTCGTCAAACTTAGAGGTTTAGCGTTTGTTTTAAGCAGCATGTTTACCAGCACCATGTCGAGAAATTCCCCGCTCTGAAAGTACGAGAAGTTAATGATGCACTTTGCTTTAGTGCCCACAGTATGTACAGGGTGTTTCACAAGATGAGTACCATACATGTAACAGGTCATCCGCCGATGGGGGGAGGGGGGGTTGGGGGGGGGGGCGCCGGGCGCAAAATTTTGGGGGAGGGGGGTGGGCACTAAAAAAACGCTCAAAAATCGAAAAAAATCGCAATTTTTTGGCTAAAAATTGCCAAAAATCGCTAATTTGGGCTGAAATACAGCTAAAAAGTGCTGTTTTGCAGGCGATTTTGGCAATTTTTGTGTGTGAAATTGTAAAAAATTGCAAAATTTTGCTCGAAAATTTACTTGCCAGAAAAATCGGAGGGGGGGGGGGTCGGTGAAATCGTCTCGGGGGGGGGGGGGGGGTCCCATCCGGGGGGGGCTCCATATCGGGTGGGGGGCAGACCCCCCCAGACCCCCCTGTTACATGTATGATGAGTACCCTATGTATTATGAGTGCCTGCCATTTTCGCGAAGAGTTACCAATCAAGCTCAAACTTGGAGGATAGTACGATAATTTAGTGCCACACTTTGTGTCAAAATTTCTCTTTTTTACGTTAAAGAAATTTAGGTTTAGGTACAGTAAATCTTCCCATTCCCACCGTGAACGTTTTTCCGAAAGCAGTCAACCTATGAAAGCAGTGGCACTGTATCTAGACGATAATAATACACCAAGTGATGTCTGGCTGCGTTCGCTGATCGTTCTGTTGTGTTATCTGAAGACACTCTTCAACCTTTGTTCAAAAGCCGACTTATTGAAGTTTGGAAGATTTACCAAAATTTTATTTTTCTTTAATAAAACGATAATGTTGCGCTAAGAAGCTGAAATTTTCACAACCTGTGATTCTAGGTTCAGATACAATTTTATCACTTTCAGATCTATCTAATCTATCTTGAATTGGTCGTTGTACATCTGAACGCGAAATGGCACGACTTTTTGTTTAAGTTGCACTGTCCTTTCGGACAACTCAGGACACCCCGTGCTCTTAGTAGAGCTTTTCAGTGGAATGTCCTGCCTTTTTCGGTACTCATTTTTAAACACCCTGTGTGTACGTGTGTGTATCTTTGGACAGTTTAGATCAACGCTAACGAGCGATGTCTCTAACTTGCATCAACACAGTTTCATTGTGTCAGAGACGATACGAAGCAAAATTCGAGACTATATGTCGGGTGTTTACGAACAGATGAGGAGTCGGTTGATCAACAACACTTGCTCTTCCGTGACACCTGTGGAAAGGCCTCTTTCAGTCAAGTCTGACCCCGATCAACCGTCTCCCGATAGAGTGGTTTTACCTGCACAATAACAGATGCCAACCTTCATTGAGTATTGCAGCCACTCGACATTCAACGTCTTTCTGGTCGAACCTTTGCACTCGCACTTTAGCCAGAACAGCCACAATCTATGTGTATACTTGATATTCTTCACTGTGTTCGCGGCACTTCTCACTTGGAATTCCTATCTCATCGCTGTGATTATGTTTTTTTCTATGCGCAATGTGCTGCTATAAATTTGAACTGTTCTCTCACTTAATGCCATTTACAGCTTATATTTTTAAACACGCCGCGGACAGTAGCAAGAAGAGGTGAATATTTTTTGTCGGTGTTCGCTGTTCCAGAGGACTGTCGTGTTTGGAAAGAGGGGATTAAGTGACAATTCTTTTTGTAACTGTATCAGGGCCGTTTGGAGCACGCAGGGTAGGAAAAGTTAGTGCTGCGTTCTCGTGACTTGATAATTTCTGTTATAAAGCAAGAGCGCGACGCTGGGCGGTCTGGCGTCGGTCGGTTTGCAGTGGGTGGCAGAAACACAAACAGCTAGAGAAAATGGATGGAGCAGCGTGGTTGTTGTAACACAAAAGGCACCGCGCCCGAAGCAGCGTGTGTAGGCGGGCAGCGCACAGCGAAAAGTAGTGTTATTTACGCTGACGGCGCATCGATTGGAGAGCGAGCCTACATCCATGCGCGCCCCAGTCGCACGGGCAATGCTTTGGCTGCGGAGCGTATTAACGTTGCCTGAAGGAAAGCTTCGGCAGAGCTGCTATTTCTAATTTTCTATTCTGATCGTCTCTCTAAGCCAGCATGAGCTCAGCAGTGTCGGCACAGACCCGCAACGGTCCCGCAGACAGTAGTTCGAGCTCAAAAGTTCAAAATTCGCAGCTGCCTGAGGTGTCGTCGTCATCGTCGCCCGTCGATAAAGAGAAGAACGTGGCGCCACCTGGCGGAGGCGACTTAAACAAGTGCGGCCAGCGTTTATGCGAAGCCAAGACGGTGGAAATGCGTTCGGTGTCCGGGGAAAGTGCCGGCAGCAAGAAGAGAAGACATCGAAGAGGGAAGCGTCGTAGATGGAAGCCCTACCACAAACTCTCCACGGAGGAGAAACTTCAACTTGAACAGCGCGAGCAACGCCGAGCCGAGAAAATGAGGGCCGATCGGTAAGTTCATTTAATTGTTTGTCACTGATTTAAAATCTGTCACTCAAACATATCCAAAAGGCGTAAATTGCACTTTTCCACCGGATCACTTGAGTTAATCTTAGTTAGCAAGCGAAAGTGACATTTTCGGTTTCCTACTGCTAGTATAGCGGAAGACCTCGAATTTGTTTTTCTGAATGGCTGTGCGAGAAAGATGCGGTTGATGCTTCCTATGTACACAGTTGTGCATTTTGCACACAGTACGTCGGTATTGGAAACATTTACGATGTTGGCGTGTGAATGGGCATGGGCAATGATTAAATGTGGTTGGCTTGCTTGCATCCACCGCAGCTGTTTATGGAAGCGGTGTGATCGATTGACTCAAAGTGGGCCTTTGGCTCTGTTCTCGAAGCTTTGCTCAGCGGCAAGCATCTAAAGAGTAGGTGTTTTAGGTTTGCGCACGGTCAACCGATGGCTCCGTACAACACGACGCAGTTTCTGCTGCAAGACCGAGAAGACCGGAACCTGGAGCCGTCAGTGGAAGCGCTGGTGGAGTCGCTGCAGCAGCCGGCCGAGTGCGCGGGGCACCGCGACCGCACCTATTCCGGCTCCTACGTGGGCAGCGAGACATCGGAGACCGGGAGCTGGCGGTCGGGCGACGCGTCGTGGTCGGACGTGGAGGAGCAGGAGTTCGAGTACGAGTACGAGTCGATCCACGCCGAGCGGCTGGAGACGATGAGCAAGAGCGACCTGATCAGAGACTACCTGTGTCTGGAGAGACAACTGGAACGGGCGCAGACCGAGAACTCAGAACTGCGCAAGACTGTCGTGCGTCTGAGGCACGAGAACCACTTGCTCAAGCTCCAGCCGGATCAGCAGGGGCTCAAGCTCCAGCCAGATCAGCAGGGAATGGACGTGACTCCGGCCGACGACTCAGGCATGAGGTCGGATGAGGGCGGACGGGCCTCGGTCTAGTTGTCTGCACTTACATGTACTACTGGTATGCTATGCTCGAACCAAGAATGCACTGTTGTTGTTGTTTGGTCTGGCTCAAGCAGCAGCATTCTTTGGCCCTTCTGTACGTATATGCATGTGTATGTATGTATGTAAGGCGAACTAGTCTGTGATCTCAGTGCGGCCGGGCGAGCGAGCTGCTCCGCTGCACCGGCAACAATTTATAGCACCGCGCGCTGGCATCATAAACAGCTGTTTGTTTGCAAAACTGTCCCGTTTTTGCTCTCCCGGCCGTACAACTGATGTCCCCTGTCTATTGCCGATCGCATTGCACTTCTACTCCTTCCGTTCGCTCTGCTCCACTGAAAAGAACTAATGATGCGCCTGCAAACGGTAGAATGTCATTGTTTGGAATATGCTCTTTTACTGCAATTATTGAGACCGTTTTTCTTGCTATGATTTGTTCAATGCAGAGTACAAAAAGCGCGTGCTTCTTTGCTTTCTAAAAAGGTTTCGTAGATGTACTTCAAACTGCTATCTATGCTCTTGTTCATGTAACGGTCTTTAACTTGGTTCAACAACCTTGTAGTGTTAATCAAAACATGGTGTGCTGCAAATAAATAAAAGCGTTTTAATAAGTGTGAAGAGACCCGCGACTACATATGAGTACGGAAGAACAGGTAAAGACTGACTGTAAATAATAGGTCGTACTCTGTAAGTCATAGTTACAATAACACAACGAAACAGTAACCTGTAGTGCACTCTACCGGAAAAAGAAAAAGAGGGGAGGGAGGGAAAAGAAGGGTACTTACAACGTAGAGCAGCGTGTCAAGCGGAAAATCACAGGCACTTATTATTTTATTCTATTCTTCTGTTTTATTCTTTTTGTTATAAGGTAATAAAAAAAGAAGGGGAACAAAAAGCAAGGCGGTTGGGGGGGGGGGGGCGGGCGGCGGGGGTGGGGGGGGGTAGGAGATGATGGGAAAAAAAAGAAGGTGGGTTGGGGGGGGTGGGGGGGGGGGGGGGGGGGGGGGGGGGGGGGGGGGCGGGGGGGGGGGGGGGGGGGGGGGGGGGGGGGCGGGGAGGGGGGAGGGGGGGGGGGGTGGGGGGCGGGGGGGGGGGGGGGGGGGGGTCAGAACAGTAAACATCACTGAAAGCGGAGAGAAGGAGTCTGACTTTTCTACCAGGTGTAGGTGGGGTAAGATGTAGCTTATACTGTAAATCGACAAAAAGGTGTAGTTCTGCGGGAAGCAGTACACACTCAAATCATAAATGTGACATACTGTAAGGTGGATATGCTTGGGTCGGGTAGGTCGGTTGTTGTTGCAATTGAGGTGCCCCAGCAACAGTTGCAGCAGTTTGTTGCTGAGCCGGTGCGTTGGTAAAAGTCGGTGGGGGAGGTCTCGGTGGGGGTGCCGACGACATGGTAGTAGTAGTGGGCGGCTGGTTACCTTTAATAAAATGTTTATTCATGCTACAGTAGGGATGCGCTCGAGACGAAATTTTCAGACCGGACCTTTTTAGGCCAAAAAATCGCAGCCTTAAAGGAGCGAAATTTTAGGACGTTTGGTTCGTTCCATTTTGCTTCCATTTATGCACATTTTCACCAGTTTGGTTGAAACTTGAAACACATGTGGCAAAATAGGAGGTAATTTGTGTGCAAAGTTTGGTGCACGAAGCTTAACTCAATCCTGAGTTCAAGAACTCAATTCAAGAATATACGTGAAATTTTTTAATTTTAATGCCTATAGGAATAAAAAACGGAAACTATTCTTTTTGTTGTCATTTCTGCAAATGTTCGTCAAATGACCTGAATTTGAAGAAACTCTGCGAAACTGAGGGCTATTTTGTGTTAAAATTTCATGCATCGAGATTGAGACAGTCTTGAGAAAACAAGAATTATCCTGATGATCAGTATTTTCTGTGCTCAGATATTCTGTGTTTCAATTTCATGTCATTTGGCGAACATTATGCAGAAATGACAACAAAAGAAAAGTTCTGTTAATAACGCTATTCCTATAGGCACTGAAATAAAATTAACAAAATTCACCTATTCCTGAATTTCTCAAGTTTTGTGCACCAAACTTTAACACACAAAATTTCCCCTATTTTGACACCTATGATTCATACATGTAACAGGTCATCCGCCGAAGGGGCTTTGTGGGCTCTGGCGCCGGCCGGGATGTCTGAGCTCAAATTCTAGGGAGTGGGGGTGGGCACTAAAAACGCTCAAAAATTGCTAGTTTGGTCGGGCTCAAATAGCTAAAAAGTGCTGTTTTACAGGCGATTTTGAATTTTTTAGTCTAAAATTGTAAAAAATCGCAAAATTTTGATCAAAAATTACTTGCCACAAAAATCGGAGGGGGTCGGTAAAATCGTCTCGGGGGGGGGGGGTCCCCCAACCGGCGGTCTGGCATATGTCGGAGGGAAGACCCCTCTTACATGTATGCGGTGTTTCAAATTTCAGCCAACTTTGTCAAAATTTGCGGAAATGCGGACATCCTGTACTTGCTGCTTTTCCATATTCACAATCACTTTTCATTTGTACAAGATCTTTCAGTTATTTAAGAAAATAAAAGAAAACCAGTTCGAAAATTCATTAATTTATCAAACAATCAAACATAGTGAAAAGACCATTAACACATTTTGAAAAGAACTGCACTGAAAATGCCAGAAAATATACAGATTAGCCATTTGTTATACTGTAAATTCTGAACACCTTTACATACGAGCCGACCCGGCCCGTTGCGCATCTCCAGAGGATACCAAGCTGCTGGTTAACAACACCTTCAAATCAATCGCATTTGGGCTTGTAGGAGCTTTGCTGAATCATAAACTACTATTGAGTTTATTTAAGTAAGAGCGAAAAAAGAAATAGAATGTCAAAGATACACAGAATAAAATGAGACAAGTGAAACCATCGGCCAAGTGTCAGATCACAGTTTAAAGTCAAAGTAACAATTTGAGATGAGAAACTTAATAGCTATGTATGTAGCTGCATGACACAACAAAAAATCAGTTACCGTGGTACTGCGGAGATGTCGGCGCCTGTTGAGTGGTGGTTTGGTTTACTATGTTCTGTTGCAAATCCTTCATCAAGTCTTCCTTCTCTGTCTTTCTGGCGAAACAGAAGTCCGAAACTTTCTGTTGCAGTCGCACCAACAACGGAGTGAGGTCGTTGTAAAACTGTAATCTGTTACCTGGCAGTGCACTGCATGCCAACCACAAACACCTAACAGGATTCGTGCGGCTTTAGCACGGCAAAATTCCCTGACCAACCAGGGTGAGGAAACTCCGAACAGCCTGAGAAAATTTTGAAAATTTGGCGTTGAAACACGCATTTAATTCCATTCTGAGGGTAAATGTTCAGTTTAAATAGTATAGAAAGTCAGAAGTCCGATATTCGAAAAGGGTGGTGTGTTAAGTTCTGACAGGACCATTTGGCGGCGAGATGTTTCTACTGCTAGCAATTCTTTCCCTGACCGAACACCAAGTTCCCAGACTTTTTTAAATTCCCTGACTTCCATGACTCCCTGACTTTCCAGGTCCCGCACGAACCCTGCCTAACAAACGCACCTTTGTGCCCTCTTGCAGGTTACCCCTCAACTCCATGAACGCATCGTGAGCCGTGGCTAACATTTTGAGTGTGTTTTCACGCTCAGCACCTGTCTGATTGCCAGCTTTCTCTTGACAAAAACGCATATTCATTTCCTGAAGCCACGCTGCATTCAATAATCAATTAGTCAGATCATCACCACCACCAACTGAAGCGTCGTTTTAGGAACTATAGATATAGAAAGTTCTTAATAGATTCTGACCCCTACAAAAGATATTGACATTAGCTCGACCGACCACTTATATTAACAATATTGCTGATCGGAATTTGAAAACACTCATCCAAATACTTCTGATCATACATGTAACAGGTCCGGGTCGGCCTGGGGAAAGGGTTTTCGCCAGAAGGGGGTCGAAAGTGGTCTAAAATTTCAAAAAGCTAAAACGCTTGGAAATGCGTTTATAGCACGTTTTTCAGTATGAAGGCTAAAAACAGCTATTTATGCTGCATTTCCGAGCCAGTTTGTTAGTACTGGAGCCGCTACTAGTACTTGTATTTTTGGGGTCGGAAGGGGTCCTTAAACTGTCCGTAAACTTAAACTGGGGGTGGCCTTTCTAGCTGGTGGAGCAACCCGCAAATCCCTTAGTACATGTATGCGTCTGAAACGTTCGAAGCGGACACCAACATACCTGCACTTGTTTTAGGACTTCCTCTTGCTCGCTAAGCGAAGCCGAAACTTGCTCTCTGATCGGACTGTACATTTCATTCAGCTTTTCAGTTGACATTTCCGCCTCATTCAGCGATCCACTCTCTCCGAGTGCTTTCAGAAAGTCCGAAGCTAAACAAACCTTATGGCGGCAATAGGTAAACTAGCACAGCATATGCACGCTAGAGCACTCGCCTAGACAAGGCAGTGATTGAAAACCATTCACCGGAAGCAGGCATGGGCAAGGTACGTCCGTGCTGCGCGGTTTAGAAAACACAAAATACGGTCAAAATATGGTCCGAAAACGGTTTCAAGTTTCAAAACTTCAAGCGCAACTTCTATTTGTGTTCGTTATTGGAGGAAGTGATGTATTTATATGAAACCGAGAATGAGCTATCGAATAAGATACATTTTGAAACATGATTCAGCCGTTGAAGGCATTTTTCTCTCAAAAACTGAATTTGTCGTTCGTCCATTTTCTGTAAAAAGGAGACTTGATCTAAATTGTTTTAATCGGATTTGAAATCAGTGTAACTTGTTACCTATATACTAACATGGGCAAAGGGGGGCTGAGGGGCATACATGGACCGGAAAAATCCGGAGGGGGGTAGGGGGGTTGGAGACCTCGGGGGGGGGGGGGGGAGGGTCCCCCCGAAAAAAAGACCAAAAAACGCAAATTTTGCCTTAAATAAGCGAAAATTTCCTCCCTCCGGGAGGGGGGGTGGGTGGGGAGGGGGTATGGCCGACCGAGGGGGAGGGGTATACCCCCCTTACCCCTCCGGCCCATGTATGCTGAGGGGGGGTTTGGCACACTCAGGCTCTTACCTACCTCCCCTCAGCCGGCCGCTACCACCCTCAGACATTTTTGGAAGAATTTTGTAGGAAATTATGATAAAAATATACCTGGATTAGGTGTAAATGAGCTCAGAACAGCTTATTTTAACTTATTTTAAAGAAAAATAAGCAAAAAACAATTAGCATTGATTTTAGCCAAAAATCGGACTTTTTGGCTTACCACCCCCTCAGCAACCCTCAGGCGCTCCTACCCCCTCAAAAATTGAAAATTCTATCCCCCCTGAACCGAAATGCTAGCCCATGTCTGCCTATATAGCACCACTTTTTTTCTAAGCGAAGTTTCACGCGGTCCCCACAAATTGGACTCTTTCCTAGCTATTGAAAATCGGCTTTTTCGCGGATTTTTTTCGTGTTCCTGATAACAATCAGTGAAAAAACGACGAATTCAGCTGAAGGTTTTCAATCGGTTCTGAGTACAGTAGACTTCAGGCTTTCGAATGATACAAGAATTAGCTCTCTGCTGTTTGCCGTTAACCCCACAAACGGTGTTGAAGTTTCTGCAACCCTTAATTTTTGCTATTTCAGTCTTTTATTGTACGCAACACTTGCAAATAACGCAGCTTGTTCGCATTGATTTAGCTGTGCTACGAATATTGACAGCCTTTTAGTAGATTAAAAACAATAAAGGGGGTTGTATCTTCGTAACTCGCGCCATAGAAAATCAGCTCCCGTTCGAACGTGCGACCAAATGCTAAATACTAAACTGAGCGGCTTACCCAGCGGGTTGATTTAAACCCTCATTTCTCTACATCTTCATGAAATTAAGTGCGGTTTTTTGCGTAATTCATTGCCGGCTATCGGTCGTTTTAGCGTATTTTCGTTGTCGTTCAGGGGTCGCGAAATGGACCGCGCAGGTCTCATCGTAGGGCCGTACATCGTACGAGCCCCCGCCACATCGTATCGGAAGTTTAGACGATGCATGAGTAATCAGAACATTGATGGCTCCAGTGGCGTATCCAGGGGTGCAGTGTGGCCACCCCCTTTGTCGTGGAGTTAGGAAGAGAAAGTCTGTCAAAAAAGAGAAACTAATGAATTATGTACTAAAACTGTTTATTTTAGGCTCGGCTCGGCACGGCATGCCTTTTAAATGCGTTTTTGAGGGCTAAATTTTCTCGCCCTGGTCGGGCAGAGGCCCGACCAGGCCACTTTAAACTACTAAAACTTGTAATTCTGTTAATTTTATGCTCAGAATGCCTTTTAAATGTGTTTTTGAAGACTAATTTTGCTAAATTTTCTTACCCTGTTACACCCCCGTTTCAAAATCCTTGATACGCCACAGGATGACTCAGTGACGATAGAAACAGATCTTTGTCTACCGACCGACGCTCGCTCACTTGTGACTTTGAGCAAACCGCTCCACTTAAGCAGCTCGGACCTATTTTGCATTTTTCCTATACACGTGCAAAAAGCCAATATGCAATGGTTCGATCCAAACAATTAATGGAAATGAAAAATTACTCATGTCATAGGAGACGTCCTTCAGTTCTTTCTCCAGCCGTTCTCGATCGCCTTTAACGCGTTCCACTCTGCTCATCAGCTCTCGCAAAGCTGTCACCGTGGCCGTGTTTTGAGCACCGGAACTACTCTGACCCGGAATGGCTGCTTTTAGCTCCGGCTACAATTTATGTACACGTACGTATAGGATGAAAAGCTGTGAGGCTAGTGACCTCAGGTTTGCTCAACAAAGTCATCCCTTGTTTGTTAGCATCAAACTTCTGTTTGACTATGCGGTCGGCGTTGACGGCTGTGTCGAGGATCTGTTTGTATTTTCCCAGCTCCTGCCACAAAGGCTCGGTCAGTTGTTGAGAAGGAACACGTGTCCAGCGCTCTTTAAACTGACTGCGCAATTGATCGTCCGAGTTCTTCTCCTCCGTCAGTAGTCGCGTGGTCTACACAGCAGTGAGTGCACAGACTGAACAGCTCAGCTCATCCTCTACCTCGTCCAGGATTTCTTTGTTTCTCTTAAGCAACGTAGGCAGTTCCTCCAACGATTTCTCTAGCTCTTCTAGGCCGCCGGCGCTCTTCACTCGACTCGACTTCTCGCGAATCGTTTCCGGCAGAACGTCCTTGCTCACCGCATCGTCCAGCGCCGCCGGCAGATTCAGCGAGGTCAGAATGCTGTTAAGCACAGAGGTCACCAACATATACGGCACAGCATACATGTAACAGGTCATCCGTCGAAGGGGAAGAAAGGTGTTGGAGGTCTGTCGCCGCCTAGGGATGGGACTGGGCACTCGAAAACGTTCAAAAATCGGTACGCTACTATTAGGCGACGCCGATTAGGCGATGCCGATTAGGCGACGGTACTATTAGGCGACAAAAAAACATTAATAGATAATAGTACCAATTAGGCGGCCCTTCCGAATCAGTCAAGGGTCATGTTCAACTGTAAGCCTAAATGCGCTATTTTTAACTATGCATGGCTAAGTGGCACTAAAATCATGCCTCGTTAATCTTACAGCTCGTTAACTTATAGCTAAACAAGGCTATATTTACCTGCCCTGACTGTTTCTAACTCAGATTCTGGCATTTGCCCCTATTCCCCAGCTTGCGTCGAGCACGCGAGCGGCCGCTGGGTCGGCCACGTATTTTTCGGGCTGCTATGTTCATTAACGCACTTGGGTTTGGGGGGTCGCGGCGAGTTTGGAGGGTCAGCAACAAAAGTCGGCTTCAGGTGGGTGGGTGGGGTCGTTTGGGGGGTAGAGCCCAAGTTGATGTGCGGGCAAACCCCCCGCGGCCTACCCATGTATGGCAACATGTGCAGAAATCCCGACATGTTTTCTACTCTACTAATGAGTACTCAGTGAGTTGGAATTTATCAATCCATGGGGTTGCACTTATTTTTAAACGAGTCCTTGAAATTGGTATGCTATTTTGTCATGCTTTGTTTTAATTGCTGTTATGTTGTTTGCACTGTTGTGCTATCTTTATGTGGCAACCTATGTAGCCATACGAACTTATAGAAAAAATTATTCCTGTCGCCTAATAGTACCGTCGCCTAATAGTACTGCTAAATCGCCTAATCGGCGTCGCCTAATCGGCATCGCCTAATCGGCGTCGCCTAATAGTCCTTCTTCGTTCAAAAATCGCAAAAAAACGCAAATTTTCGGCTAAAATCGTCAAAAATCTGTAATTTGGGCTCAAAAACAGCTAAAAAGCTGTTTTGCAGGCGATTTTAGCAATTTTAGAGTCTGAAATTCTAAAACATCGCAAAAATTTGCTCAAAAAATATTTGCCAAACATCCGGAGAGTGGGGATCGGAAAAATTGTGTCCGGGGGGGGGCAGACCCTTTGTTATATGTATGCGGCACAGGTCCGCAGGTGAGGTCTGCTTTTACTTTTTGTGCCGGTACCATAAATGGGATTCTTCGTTGCCTCGATCAAAGTGATACAATATTATCAGTCCAAGTTTAACCGCTATAATCGGAGCCATATACAGTCTGACACTTAACGCCGTTTATGGTACCGACAACTTGTACCAACTACCAGACATGGGCTAGCATTTCGGCTGAGGTAGAATTTTCAATTGGGTGGTAAGCCAAAAAGTCCGATTTTTGGCTAAAATCAAGGGTTTTTTGCTTATTTTTCATTAAAATAAGCGAAAATAAGCTATTCTGAGCTCTTTTACACCTAATACAGGCATATTTTTATCATAATTTTCTATACAAAATTCTTCCGAAAAATTCCTGAGGGGGAGGGGTAGCGGCCGGCTGAGGGGGGAAGGTAGGTCAGAGCCTGAGGGGGGCCAAGCCCCCCCTCAGCCCCCCCTTTGCCCATGTCTGCCAACTACCATATGGTACGAAATCTGAACAGAGTGACCACAGTGGCCGAATGTGGGGGTACCATAAATATGGTGCCACTAGCCTAGGTACCTGCACCATATGGTGTCGAGTCGATACCATAAACGACGTTAAGTATCAGATTAATATATGTCGAGGAATCTCTCAAATGTTTGTTTGAGCCAAAATTATCGTTCAGCCGTACGATTTTTAGTACCAGAATTTCTCTGAATTTTTAGCTGAGAACCAGAATGACCTCCCCTTTAGCGGATGGTCTGTTACCCGTTCATCAGCTGCGTGTGCTCCCTAATTCTGCCAGTTTCCATGTTAACGATTTCAGTCTTGCGAGTGTCGTAAGCAGCAACGGCTTGATGTACGGCCACAGGTACCAATGACTCGAACAGATCTTTGAACCGCGAGCTCATCGGAGTGTTGACTGGCAGAGCTTTAGCCAAAGCTGCCTTCGGCAGAGCCGGCAGCGTCTTCACGTCGGGAATGCGCTCGTGATACTAAAGCAGTCGACTGCAGCCTTTCATCAGGAAGAACAGAGCTTACAATAAAGTCGTTATCCTTTTTGGCGGTGTCATGCGCTTTTTGGATAATGGCTGTTTCAGCCTTGAACGCCTGGGCAGCCACCTGTGCCAGGTAGCTCTGGGCTTGCGTCATCAGCTTCAGCGACTCCTGCAGCCTGGCCAACTCCGCTCCGATTTCTTTGTCTGCGTTGTTCTGCACTGCCTGGTGATACTGCGCCAGCGCCTGAAAGGCGAACTGCTTGCCGTTGACGGTCGGAATCCACTCCTAAAAGGACATCAGTGTGAATGCTCTGTGCCAATGCCACACACTCTATCCCACAGTCCTTTCAGCAGCTCCCGACTCATCTGTCTGTAGGCTTCCTGGTAAAAGTCGGCACACTGGGCTGCTATCTTCACTAGCAATGCCGGCTTCATCTTGTCTCAAACAAAAACCAATCGAAACGAGCGATAGCTGAATGAAGCCACTACCTTTAGCAGCTTTCAGGTAAATGGCCTCCTGCGATTGAGCAATCATCAGAGCGGCCAGAACACTGAGAGTGTCGGGAACCAGGTCCGGCGTGACATCTTGCGGAACCAGCGACAACACCGACTCTTTCAAGTGAGTGAATACACCTGCACTGCTCTGCAAGTAAATGTCGCTTGCCTTGCCTCTCTGTTTGTCGTCTGACAAACAAACCTGGAACAGTTTGGCAGCCGACTTTAATTCTTCGTCAGTGGCCAGGTGCTGGGTGGTGGCGATCTGCGACTGCAGCGCTCCTATGTTGAACAAGACGCACGCGCGCTCGTAAGATCCGTAACTCAACGCTGCAAAGTTAAATCCGTGCAAGACCGTCCGGCACTTAACCGAGTCTGTGGTCCTCGAACCACACGTCCTACCTACCAACTATATTCCACTCGGCGGTCGGGCCGCAGTTAGCTGAACGACCATGCGCTGCAACATAATCGGTCCCGCGTTTCAGCGAAAATCAGGCTGAAATCATTTTCTGTAGTGGCAAGCAGCCTGTAGTTTCACAAAAAGGCGGGTCCGTCGGTCCCGCAGAAATCAATTCTGCATGGGTAGGGAAAGCAGCTGTATGTTCGCCTAAAGGCGGGTCCGATTATGTTGTGGTGCATAGTCGCTCAGCTGACTACGGTCCGACCGTCGAGTGGAATATTCTTGACTTGATGGTACCAAGAATACGTAAAAGAGAACAAAAACGTGTCTCCGAGTGCCGGTGAGCTGCACCATAATTACCGTCGGGTTGAGAATTTCGCGACCACTCCAGAAACTTCTGATAGGGCGGCGAAATTCTCAACCCCTACCGGAATTACGTGCGCGCTTCGTGCCACATATGCCGTTATGTATTAACCTGACTGTAACAATGGAATCTAACTCAGTATTACTGAGTGAGGCTTTGCCGAAGAAGAGAGAACCCTTGTCGAAAGCGTCCTTCCATTTAAACGCCACCGGAATCTGACTGGGCGACAGTGGCAGTTTGTTTTCAATGGCGCACAGTTGGTCGTAGTACCTAAACCACCATATTACTACAGGAGAAAAGAGAAAGCGAGAGCAGAAACCTACCGGCAGAGCACTTCCAACGAGCTCTCATGTTTGTCCAGAGGCTGGCATACAGCTTTGTTGCGCAGTTTGTTGAGCTCAGCAACTGCCTCCGAAATTCCTTCGGTCTTGTGGTCATCGCAACTGTACGCCGAGGCTATGTACGTGCTCAACGGACCACTCAAATTTACTTCGCTCGACTTTTTCAGAGGAACAAACACAAACGCCGCCATCCTGCAACACCGGTAAATAAATTAATTTTTTAACAGCTGCTACGGCACAGATCCCTTCTTTCATCTAAAGGAAACGCGCTCAGAAACACGAGAGAACACAAGCGGCTGAGTCACTACAGATTGATTGGTAAGGCAACGAAATGACGACATATGACGTTGCCAGTTAGTTTGTGCCGCACTTGGACAAGGGACTTAGCGCCAGTGAGATATGCCTAACATAACAACAGAAGTAAGTAGCTATAGCAAAAGAAATAACAGGAAATTTTTTTGAACTGCGTTCACGATCTTCGATCACCTCTCTCTATTATTTTTTTACAGTCTAAACGCATTTTATATGATAAACAGGAGGACAGGCCGACAATGATAATGATGATGTTGTGATGATGGATGAGAATGAGATGAACAAGCACGACGACACGCCCGCCACCACGCACACCCGCACCGACTAACGCGCGCGCGCGTTGGGGGGAGAGGTGCAGTGGGGGTTCGTGACCACGTATAGCCACCCTTTTTGGACACTTTTCCCCCAGTCCCCTTTTGCTTTTTACTTGCTAAACTTTCTCTCTCACCTCGACCCATACATGTAGCTGGGTTTTCGGCTGGGGGGGTTTTTTCCAGATCCAAAATAGGGTTTCAGCACTATTTCCAAAGGGGGTTTCAGCGACCTTTTTTGGTGTCCAAAAGTGGGTTTTAGCGACCTTTTTTGGGCTCAAAACAGGGTTTTGAGGACTAAAAATCGGGTAAAAATCCTGTCAGAAGTGCAAAAATTCCCTTTAAAACCCTATTTATTGGTTTAAAATGTGCAGAAAATCCTATTTTTTATTAAAAACGTGCAAAAAACATGTTTTTGCTTTAAAACATGCAAAAAAGCTCTATTTTACTCGACAGAATACAGCTAAAATGCGTATCTGGAACCCTATTTAGAGATTTTGAAACAAAAATTAGGGCACTGAAACCCTGTTTAGGGTTTTTGAGACCCAAATTAGGGTTCCGGAACCCTATTTAGGGCTTTTGAAACCCAAATTAGGGTCCCGGAACCCTATTTAGGGTTTCAGAAACCCTGTTTAGTCTCTGTGAAACCCAAATTAGGGTTCCGGAACCCTATTTAGGGTTTTTGAAACCCAAAGTAGGGCTCCGGAACCCTATTTAGGGTTTCAGAAACCCAAATTAGGGTTTCAGAAACCCAAATTAGGGTTCCGGAACCCTATTTAGGGTTTCAGAAACCCAAATTAGGGTTCCGGAACCCTATTTAGGGTTTCAGAAACCCAAAGTAGGGCTCCGGAACCCTATTTAGGGTTTCAGAAACCCAAATTAGGGTTCCGGAACCCTATTTAGGCTTTCAGGTACCCAAAACAGGGTTTCGGAACCCTATTTAGGGTTTCATAAACCCAAAGTAGGGCTCCGGAACCCTATTTAGGGTTTCAGAAACCCAAATTAGGGTTCCGGAACCCTATTTAGGCTTTCAGGTACCCAAAACAGGGTTTTGGAACCCTATTTAGGGTTTCTGAAACCCTAAATAGGGTTCCGGAGGCATTACTTTGGGTTTCTGAAACCCTAAATAGGGTTCCGGAACCCTATTTAGGGCTTTTGAAATGCTAAATTACGGTATATAAGTCTTGAAACCCTGAATTTTAGCAGTTTGTAACCCAAAATAGGGTTTCAGAAAACCCCCCCCCCCCAGAATTCGGCTGGGGGGGGGGGTTTTGCCGAAAATCGGGCCTGGGGGGGCTAAACCCCCCCAAAACCCCCCCCCCTCCTACATGTATGCACCCCACTCATTAGAGAATTTTCTTTACGCTCAGACCATACAAACAGTATAGGAACGTTATAATAAAAACCAGTCTTTCTGGACGTGCATGCATAGCTGTTTACTTATATTGCTGTAGGGTGTAGGGTATTGTGAATTACTAGTAATGCAAGGAAACACTGGTTCGACCGACTCTCAATCAGCAAGCAACCGCACTGCAAGTAGCCGCACTGATAAGATGGCCAAGGATCGGAAGCTGGAAGACTGGGGATTTTACCATGGCATACTGTCAGGAGAGGAGGCAAAAGAAATTCTCATAGAAAACAGAGATTGGCTGGTGCGCCTGGTGCAGAAAGATGGACAATCCAAAATAGTGGTCTCTATACGATGGCAAGGCCAAGTTGAACACTGCGAGCTGAAATATGTGGACAAAAAAGGATGGCGAGGCCCTGACCAATGGTGAGAACTGAGAGGATTGCATCATGTACTTAGAGTGCGTAAGACTGCTCTGTTTCAGTTATTACGAGACCGTGGCCGAGCTGCTCAGATTGGCGAAGGGCAAGCAGTTAGCGATGAGTGGGAGCGGAGCCACGCTGGGTCGGCCGGTACATAGACCGAAGTGGAAGTTGAACAGCGATCGAGTGACGTTGCAAACCAAACTTGGCGAAGGTCAGTTCGGAGAAGTGTGGCTCGGGCTATTGCAATTCAAATCGCACAAACTGCCGGTGGCCGTTAAAGTCAGTCGAGCCAAAGTGAGCGACAAAGCCGTCAAAGATATGATCGAGGAGGCGAAGCGACAGCGGTATTACATCCATAAGAACGTGGTCAGATTCATCGGACTGGTGGCCGACAAACCGCCGGTGCAGATCGTTATTGAGTACTGTTCGGGAGGTTCTCTGCGAAGCTATCTGCTGAGGAGCAAGGGACACGTGTTACTGCCTCAGAAACTGGAGTTCAGTCGCGACGTGGCGCAGGGAATGGAGTATCTATCCACCAAACACAAGCTCGTGCACAGAGACTTGGCCGCGCGCAATTGCATGGTCAATTCTAAGGGCGTCTGCAAGGTCGGTGACTTCGGAATGAGTGCAAATGCAGAACAAGCTGTGGATGAAAGCGCCAAGCTGCCTGTCAAGTGGATGGCGCCCGAGTCCTTGAAACGGCGCAGTACTGGAGGTTCGACTGAGTCGGACATGTGCTGTACGTTCAGTTGGTGTGTATGCTTTCAGACTTTGTATTCAACACACTGACAGACGTTTGGAGTTTCGGCGTGGTCATGTGGGAGATAGACCACGATGGCAAAGAGCCGTGGCATAGTTGTTCAGCACAAGAGGCCGCAGATAACATCAGGAATGGACGCAAACTTGCCATCAAGGCCGAGACGGTAGCAGGGTTTCGGGAAGCGATTCAGTGGTGTTGGTCGGACTACCCTGAAAACAGACCTTCATTCAGTCAAATTAGGAAGAAATTAGACCAGCTCTGTCGAGAACATCCATTTTCTGGGCGACCAGCCAATGAAACCGAAATCACCTCAGGATCTGGAAGGACTCGTGACACTAGTGACAATATCTCATCGTGATTATTGACATCGTTGATTTATTTTGCGGTCTTTTTTGCCTTTACTGCATAAATCTTACTAAACCTTTCTGCTTATTTTACAGTATGTATTGAAAGTTAATCGACTAGTCGTTGCAAACGCACACGCACAACCGCACATCAACTCAAACAAACACCCAAAACACTCACACTAAGCATAAACAATCACATTCTTTCATCACTCTCCCAAACGGATGTCGAGTGAGCCTCTTCTGTGTCTGACAGCCGTTGGAACGAATGGTATCTGCAGCTGCCTCTTCCGATTCTGATTCTTCATCTCTAGCAATTCGCTCTGATCTGATACCATGGTGACTCAATCTGTTGCAGGCTACGATCCGGCCTTTCTGTTCCTTGGCTTCCATCTGTCGTCTTGTTCACGGTAAAACAGACTTCCATCTCTCTTTTCACTTGAGCTCAAACCGACCATATTTCTGCTTCTCTGTCTTCTTCTTCTCATTCACCTTCTTCTCTTCATCTTCCTTCTTCTCTTCATCATTCTCATTCTTCGCATCATCCTACATGTACTTCTCATCATCTTTCTTCTCATCATCCTTCTTCCTCTCAGCATTCTCCTCGTGCTGCGCCTTTTCCGCATCATCTCTCCTTTTTCTCTTCCATTGTGTTTCTCGTCGTCTTTCTTGTCTTTGTTCATATTCATACCATCATTCTTTGCTTCCACTTCCATCACATCTTGACCAGTCACCTTAAGCAATAAAGGACCACCCACAACTGAATGCACTTGCAAAGAATCGACAACAGAACCATGCTGAATGTCCTGGTGAGTACTCACAAACATAACCGAATCTGTGGCGTCGGCAGAGGTCACATCGATGGGATCGTCCACATGTGCCCCAATTAGCTCGCTTTGAGAAAGTGCTTGCTGCACAATATCAACGGGAATGGAATGAAGACGGCCTTCTGTCAAACAAGAAATATCTGGAGCTCCATCATCTAACTTTCCTATCATTGGAACAGCTCACTCAGGTTGTTACAAAGGCTGCGGTGGCGGCTGTCTGTCGCTGAACTGGTGAAGGAGCAACTCGAACGCCATGGAAAGAAGAACAACTTACTTATTGTTGGTTGGCCGGAGAAAGCAAAAGAAGATGATGTGCAAGCAGCTGAGGACTACTGTTGCTAAGTAAATTTATTTGAAATATAATTTAATTATAATTTACTTACCAAACAATTTACTTGTATTAGTAAATTTCTAAAATAATATAATTAAAATTGTACTTATAATTTACTTAAGGCAGAAATTCACTTTTAATTTAATTAAAATAATAATTTACTTACAAAATAATTTACTTGTATTAGTAAATTTAACGAAATGGGCATCGACCCAAGCAAAATCAAGGCTACTTTTCGTGATGGTCCTGATACCGGAGACTCAAGACGGTCAACAGATAAAAGCCGATCGAATCATTAAAGTCTGCTTTAATGATTACTGCCAGTCCGATCGGCATACTGTAAGTTGCTTGTTGGGGGCCGGTCGTGTTATGGCGAGTGATCATACCCTGAAGTGCCGATTTACGCCGTTTATTAGACCTTAGATTTAAATCTTGTAGCTGCGGTACTTATTCGATACGGTCTAACTAAGCTTTCACACTAAGCACTCACACATGTTCTGGCCAACTCCGATTCGCTAAGCCGATGTATCATCCAAGAATCAGCCGATTCGGTTGCGGCAATCATTAAAACTGACAATTTTCCTTCAGAATTCCCATATGCCTCCGATACAGTCTGCCCTGTATTTTTCAGGGTGCTTCGATCCGATCCTGTGGCGTATCCAGGATTTCGGAAAGGGGGGTGTAAAATTTTGAAAGTGCCTGGTTGGGCCGCTGCCCAAACAGGGTAAGAAAATTTAGCAAAATTTGCCTTCAAAAACGCGTTTAAAACACATTCCAGGTTTAAAATTAACAGAAAATACAAGATTTAGTAGTTTGAAGTGGCCTGGTTGAGCTTCTGCCCGACCGGGGCGTGAAAATTTTGAAAATTTAGCCTTCAAAAACGCATTTAAAGGGCATTCTGAGCACAAAATAGACAGTTTTGGTACATAATGCACTAGTTTCGCTTATTTTTGACAGACTTTCTATTCCTTCCTCCACCGCAAAGGGTGGTGTCCCCACCCTCTACGCCCCTGGATACGCCACTGATCCGATCCGATTTGCGGGGGGCCTTACGGCCTACGATCAGACTCGTAGTCCATTTCGCGACCTCAGTGATTCGTCATCTCGAACGTTGCCCTTCTTGCACTGCCAGCCACTTCTAGCCATGCTGCTGGGTGCCGGTCACCAGGAGGGCGGCCGACGTGCTGATGCCATGATGCTGACAGCTCCCGACGGCCGCCGGTACCCCATATGGCAGAGGACTCCCGGCATAGTTGGTTTCTCAGACAGCTTCTGACATCGTACATAGACATCGACATGTAGATCTTCTTGTCCAACGCGGCATGTTTTGTGGAGCGGCTTCGGTGCAACGGCAGATCTAGTCGGTTCGGTTCCCATTTTACGTACTCGCTGTCACAAGCTTTCGCACGACGTCGCGCACAGTGGCTATGCGGCCTAAACCACTACACCAGCTGTGCTGGCTTCAGGGGGCTTTTTGAGCCCCTGTGTTTTTCGGGTCTCTTTAATTGCCCCCTAAAATGTGCACCCCCTTAAAATTTGCACCCTGTATTTTTCAGCATTTAATTTCCCCGCATAAAATTCTTACCTCCAAATTTCGGTCCGAAATTTCTTCTCCCTGTATTTTGGAGGCTCCACGCCACGCCCAAGTGGCAAGAGAAATAAGTCAGTATTTTGGAGGTGCTATTTGTCCCCTCTCTAGAATTTCAACCCCTCTAAAATTTTTACCGCCTAAAGTGTTTTTTGTGTGATTTTTGCGCCATATATTTTTCGGTCTGGTTTTTTATCCACCCTAAAGTTTTTGCCCAGAAAAAAGTGAGGGTGCAAAAGAAAATTCACCCAGAAAAATTTCAGAACCCAAATTTCAAAGGAAGAAAAAATTTAGGGGGTAAAAAGCTTAAGGGATTCAAATTTTGAGGGGACAAGTAAAGCACCACGAAAAGTACAGGGAACAAAAAATTTCGGGACGAAAAAAATTTGGGTTTAACAATTTAAAGTCTAATTCGTGCATGATTTGGACAAAGTGAATCCAGGGAAGGCCTGGAGACTTGAATGAAGCGGTGTGCCAGTACTGGAGCAGTTTGAATTTGGCGCAAGTTCGGAGCGTTGCGGCGCCGCTATGGTTACGGTATGGTGCGGCTCGCAAACTCTTACTGCTCGCACCGTTCGTGTAGATTAGACTTTGCCTACACAGCAACCAACAAGCACCGTATCCTTTTTTAGTGTGGAAACGTTTCCTGAGCATCAATCAACTAAAGAAACGGTAAATATAGGTTACTGTATCTATCGTATCCCGGGTGACGGTTTTTTTAAATCATCCTATTATTTCGCTCATTTCTTAGCTTAGGCAGGTTCACGATTACGCTTAGGTACTACCTATGTTCAGGCTTAGCAAGTAGGATCCGGCATAAAAATTTTGTGGGCGCCGAATTGCGACAGTCGAAATTGCCGAAAAGACGTCCCCTGGCGCACGGATTTCGGGAAAAAGAGTTTGCCGCCCTTCTGGTTAACCGATTTGCAATCGGTCTTTTTTAGAAAAAAAGTTCAGGGATTTATGCAGATGTTGCCGCTTTCACTTTTACTCAAACTTGTTTACTTTGATGATTTTTAGAAGGAGGAACTTTAGTAAAAAAATTCTTTTGCGCAAAACTAGTATTTCTAGTTGTCTGGCCATCAGGTGAACACGAAAAAACGAAAATTCGGGTTCAGTTTACTATAGGCAGCACTAAAAATCAACTGTAAACACTAAATTGACGCTTCGCTCGCGCTTCGGATTTGACGTTGTTTCACTATGGAAAATTGATTTTTTTTCACTCTTTTCGCATTTGCGCAAGAACGACTGAACGGAATCGCAGGTGAAATACCTCACTATATGGCCCGTTTTGAGCGCTTTCAGATGATATCGGTCCTGTTTCATAACAAGTTGAAACCGTTTATCGCTTTAACAAAATGTTAATCCTGGAGCCAGTTCCTTACTTTTCTAGATGATTTTTACCACACTTCTTCATCGACATTTCAGAGAACCGATACAGTTTCTTTCTGCTTTCAAAATTATATAGTTCTTACGTTTTTTAAAGTAAAAATGTGGCAACCGGCAGCTTATGCGCACTTATCGGCGGTTAATGGCTACGAAACGTAAAGTATGCGCACTTATCGCCGGTGTCACTTTTTCGTCTTTTTTGCAAAAAAAAAATAAAGTTTTCAAATCGCAAAAAAATGGGTAATATCGAATCGGCGCAAAGGTAATCGGCGCAAAGCGCAAATTTACGGTACCAGCGCTAATGCGGGAAAACTTTACATGTGCGTTCAGTACCCCAATTTACATTGGAGGAAGCCCATTCCCCCACCCGCCAACCACCCTGACTTTATTAAAGCTTTGGTTTTAGCTTAGGCCTAGATTCAATCTTAGCTTTTCAGGTTAAAAATGGCTGTTTCGTGGGTGGAGGAATGGACCTGAAATCATTTACATAATGCCTTGAACTGGAGTAGTCTAACTTTGCTTCTTGTTTGGAAGGTAACGCGAACGTGAAAAAGTACTGCTGGGCTGGGAAAGTACTGACATAATATTATTATAATAATTATAAACTTACCAGCAATCTGAGAGCACAGAAACTGTTGCTGCTGCGGCGAACCACATTTCTTATTTACGAATCTAGACAGTTATTTATTCTGTGTATTCTGTACGCTACATTGTTCCTTACACGGGACCGGACGCTTTTAGACACGCCAGGCTTACCGCTTGAGAATCAGGGAAATCAAACATCGCTAGCAAACGAGTTGCATACTTTAACTTCAAAACAATTTCCAAGGCGTATTCACAGTACAGTACATTGTTCGCTGTTCTGTTTTATTGGTCGTATAGTCTATTCAGTAATAGCGATCCGCGCGCCTGTCTGTCACTCTGAGTTCTCTCTTGGCTACGAATACGAATACCAAAATCAGCTGTGAAATTTGCAAACCATTTTTCATGTACGGCTCTGCCTTATTAATCCGGGCAATTTAGGACCACCCGAATTTGCTATGATTAGACCGGGGACCGAGATTGTTAGCTTTTACCAACTTATGAAAACCACACCTACGTTGTTGCCGCGTAGCTGTGTTAGGCGTGCTACTCATCGTCCCAGCATAATTATAATCGACGCCGACTTCTTCTTCAACGAACGGTACCGTTTCGTTCATCTTTATTTCATTTACAAATGTTAAAAAGCCGTTCCTCTAGGACGGAAATAGGTGGAGCTGATGTATCTGAAGTTATTCTCGGCCTACACGCTGATGTGGGCAACAAAACTTATGGATTCCAGAGTGGTATTAACTTGAAATATTAACTTGAGTAATTAACAACAATTAATAGTAATTAATAAAGTAATTAACGGATTAACTTGAGTCCTTGAAGGTTAAATACAGTGCATATTGCGAATGAGAAATGGTCCTGAGACAATCATCATTTATGCAAGGACAAATTAAGAAGAGGGACAATAGAATTTAAATTTCGCGGGCTACAGTATCTTAGATGTTCACGCAACCACTGAAAAATTTGCGCCACTTTGCGCTTTGCGCCGATTAACTTTGCGCCGATTCGATATTACCAAAAAATGAATTCTACTGGTTTTAAGTTAATTTTTTTTGCATATTCATCCATCTCTAACTTTTCTCTATCGAATAAAGCGCAATGTCAGCGGTTTTCTGCAATTTTAATTTTTTTATGTCGGACCCTATAGCAAGCAGTGGGCTCTGGACGGACGGCCTGTTTTAAATTAAAACATAAAGGTAGGCTATAGGCTACCCCTAGGGGACGCATCTCGGGGATCAGGTGTAGCTGGCGGAGGGGGAATCAGGAACCGATCCCAAACAGAAATTAATGTGTTTAAATGATCATAATTAATTATAAATTAACGAATTCTGTCAATAGATATATCGATTATCGATTATTTTTTTTGGCAAAATTCCAAAATTTCAAAATCATCCAAAATGGTCAAGTCATATATCATTTGAAAGTGTTTCGCCTGACGAGTCTAATGATCACTACATCAGCATAGGGAACGCCCCGGGAGCTGTTTTGCCAAATATATAAGTACCCCTAGAGACTGACTGACTGACTGACTGACTTTACTCCCATTTAGCTCTACATCAGCAAACACCAGCACACGAGCAGGAAAACGAGGAGACGCATCAGTATAGGCACGCTCCGGAGGGCCTGTTTTAAAACCATAAAAATACCCCTAGGGGGACGCATCAGCATAGGCACGCTCCGGAGGGCCTGTTTTAAAAACATAAAAATACCCCTAGGGGGACGCATCAGTACAGGGCACGCTCCGGAGGGCCTGTATTAAAAACATAAAAGTACCCCTAGGGGACGCATCGGTATAGGCACGCTCCGGAGGGCTGTTTTCCAAATATAAAAATACCCCTAGGGGTACGCGTCAGTATAGGGCACGTTCCGGAGTCGTACAGTCATAAGAAACTTAATTAATTAATATTTAGTTCATACATGGGCCGGAAAAACCCGGAGGGAGTATGGAGACCGCGGGGGGGGGCAAAAAAGTCCAAAAAACGCCTATTTTGCCTTAAATAAGCGAAAATTTCCGGGGGGGCGAGGAAGGAATGGACGACCGAGGGAGTGGTATTGGCCGGCGAGGGGAGGGGGTTTACCCCCATACCCCCCGGCCCATGTATAATATAGTTAATTTTTGACCTTTCCTCATTCCCCCAGCTACACCTAACCCAATTAATTTACTTCCTTAGTACTATACATCTCCGGAGCGTGCCCTATACTGATGCGCCCCATATGGTTTTATATTTTTGGAAAACAGGCCCTCGGGAGCGTGCCCTATACTGATGCGTCCCCTAGAAATCTATTGTAGTTATTGTAGTATTCACTGAGATCGAACGAATTCGAAGCATTTTCAAGCCTTTTTGCAGTAACAGTGGTAGTAAACTGCCTGGCTCATCAGATTTAGGAGTTTTTACTAGAATTTTTTCAAATGTTTAGGAGAGGTTTCTTGGAGTTTTTTGAGAGTATTTCTAGGAGTGAACTGCCTCTGAAAACTAGCAACCCCTGACAGAAATGCATATTTTGGCCCAGTATTGGGGTATTCGATTGGAGGGTCTCAGGTATTGGGTTTCTCAGGTATTATTCGCACTCTAATTATGAAGTCGCAGAGTTTACACCTTTCTGGACACCTTGTTACACAGTTGTTAGGGTAAAAAATTAAAAAAAAAGATTTTATTTAAAAAAAACCTTTTTTTTTTGAAAAATCAATAATCAAATTAAGGGGAAAAGTGGGAAAATTCACGTACATACATGCAATTTTTTTTAAATTCTTTGGAAGCAGCCAACATTTTATCCAGCAACCTGCGTAATACTTCTTTTGCATTGAGCCTAACAGTGACTGCGTAAGAAATCCTTCCTTAGGATTCACCTAGAAGTGCCTCTAAAGACAATTTTCGGTGAAATTATGCAGTTACAGGCAGTGTTTAGAGCTGTATTGTCGTTTTCGAACAGGTTTCTCAACTGACTTAAGGTGCAAAAGTGGAAAATTTGTTGTAAATATCTGTACTAGCATGCTGGACCCATTTAAGACGATTTTCAAAAAAATTTTTTTAAATTTAAAGAAGAAGCAAAAATTTTTGGCCTTCAAACAAATTTTTTTTAACAACTGTGCCTTGTTAACTATCCTATTCCTAAGGTGCAAAAGCGAATAGCTATTTCAAGCATACATGTAACAGCTCCGGGCCGACCTGGGGGAGGCGGGTTTCCTCAGGTGGGGGGTCGAGGAGGGTTTCGCCCAGAGGGGGTCCCAAATTTCAAAACGGTCCAAAACGCCTAGAAATGCGTTTTTAGCACGTTTTTTCAGTAAGGACGCTAAAAATCACTTTTAAGATGCCAAATAGCGTTTTAGAGCTAAAAAACAAGCAAAAAATGACAAAAAGGGCTTCCAAAAACACCGATTTCTCTTAAATATCAGCAGTGGAAACGCCAAATTCGGTTCTTCAAGCGAATTTTAGTCTAAAAATTAGTGATTTCTGAGCCAGTTTGTTAGTACTGGAGCCACTACTAGTACTTGTAGTTTTTTGGGTCGGGGGAGTCCCTTAACCTGTCTCGGGGGTGAGGGGGTTGGCGTTTTCAGCTAGGGGGTAACCCCCCAAACCCCCTAGTACATGTATGATTTCAAGTGCCTATGTTTGCTTACTGGATTAGTCTCAGACGGTGAAAATTTTTTATTTAAATAACAGATTTTCCTGTTCTTCTAAGATTGTTGTAATAAGTGTGTTGGCAACTGCTGCAAATTTGGCCTGGTTGGACTACTGTTATTAACAAACGCTGTTTAGCTATGGAAGCCTCTACTTGTTTTCGGCAGCTCGAAACCGACGAATTTTGTCGCTCTCATCTTAACAAAGGACTGCACACTGATAGACGCTCATTGACTCAAGTTCGAGCTGCTTCCTGCAAGTTCGGCATCATTTCAACGGCGCACGGATCTGCCATAGTCAAGCACGGATCGACCACAGTGGTTGCGTCGGTTAACGCCGAATTGTTTGTTCCCAGTTCCGACCGCGGTTCCGCCTCACTGTCGGTGGAAGGTGCTAACAGTTCTGACAGTCACCTGCGCCAACTCAGCCAAGTGGCCAGTATATTGCAGCAGTTGTTGGATGGCAATTTGGTAGTCGACCTTGCTGCCCTCTGCATAAAACCGACAAAGCTGGCGTGGACGTTGCGTTGCCATCTGATGTGTCTGGATGTTGATGGGGCCGTGGCAGACGCCTGTGCACTGGCACTGTCCGGCGCTCTTGCCAATGTCATCTTGCCTACCGTTAAGTTGGATGGGGAGAACAAGCCAGAGCTCGAGCTTGATCAGAAAGTATCTCTCCAGCTGTTGGATGTGCCTCTGGCCAGCACCTTTGCCTTTTACACTCCACACAACAGGCCGCCGGTGATAGTGGCCGACCCGGTCGATGAAGAACTGTCGGTGGTTAGCGGTGCAGTAGCAGTGTTTCGTGGCAACCAACGTTTGTTGGGCGTCCACACACTGGGCTGTGCATCCGGCAGTGTCCATATTGCTCTGCTCGATCAGTGTGCAAGTTTGGCGGCCGATAGCCAACGGTCAACGAGACTCAAGTTGAGAGCGAGTTTGCAGTGATTGTGGTGGTTATGTAGGTGGTGTGGTAGGATCAGTGATTGGCCCGAATATCTGCCTATCTGCTCGTGCGAGAGCGCCGCATCGTTCTCTATTGATTCTGTGCTCTGTGCACTCGCCAAGCCAGCAGCAGTCTGCTGGGCCCGGCTGCCTGCATAGTTGTGACTAGCCCTACCCGTTCTGCCTAAACCTACGTACGTACTTCATTCGTTCTTTGTGCCGGAGATCGGCTGCGTTTCATTCAGGTAGCATGTGCAGAGTAAAGTTTGCGCAAATACACCTACTGGTCTCTGTTATGTCTATCGGTTGAGAGTGGAGGCCGCCGCTGGCCCAGATTTCATGTCTACGGCCCGCCAGACGATCGGTCGTCTCCTTTCTTTGCTCGCTTTCCTTTGTCTGCGCGGGCTTCGACCGTCAGTTCTGGGCCAGGTCTCCGTGGCTCTCAACCGCCGCAAATTCACTATCTGTGTGCGGTATCTGTTTCCTTTATTGATTGAGTGTAGTAGAGTGCAGTACAGGTGCGTGGATAGCGATGGTGCAGCTTCGCGGTAGCCTGGAGACGCTGGTCTTGCAAGCTTGGCGAGATCGCTGGACTGAGCTGGAGTGGAGCATCAACCTGAAGGCTGCACTGGCTGAAGACTCCAGTGAACTAAATAAATTATGCGGTAGGGGCGTGTGTCTGGTTTTGCCAAACAGTCACGCCTGGCCAGTTTTGCAGGACTTGTGCTGAAGCAGGCGACGCTGTCAGAAGTGCCCAACAGACTGATGTTCAGTTACATCAACCACACTCTTGCTGCACAGGTGATTGGTTCCCAGATACGTAGCAGTGGTATGCAAGCAAACCGGTTTAGGTGATCCCGCATTCGTCCCTGCTACAAGCGGTTGTAGCGTATGCAGACTTCGACCGCGAGTTGTGCATTCAGGCAATCCTGGACTTGCTGAATTTTGTGCGAGACAGATTAAGGTTGGAGTTGGAAATTGAAGAGCGGAGTTGTGAGACGGCCAAATTGCAGATGCAACAGCTCCGACCCGTACCAGTGCGTGCGGCTGTGTTCACTTCTGACTGCCACGGTGGCCTGGCTGATGACTGCGCTGGAGCGCTGCATGCAAGCGCGCAATCAGAACTTGCTGAAGGAATTGGTCAGCACCCTTCTGGCGCTAACCGACAATGCCTTTGTTACTCTCTGTCTCTACTTCGATCATCTGGAAAATCACAGTAAACACTGCCAACCGGTATCAGCAGTAGCATACGGATTTTTCAGCCGATCTTCAGAACTTGATTGCCCGTCTAACTCCTTTGCATAATCAGCTCTCCGACGCAAACTGGGTGCCGGATATGTTTAAACATGATTTTGGCAGCTTTTCACACAAGCTGAACCGGTGAGAATGCGCCGTAGTTTGTTTGCTACGGGTCGGACTGACTGCTTGCAGCATTCCGCAGTTGTTGTCCGGGTCGCATGCGGCAGCGCTGGAACTGAATCCCGGAGTGTCGCAGCCGTGTGTGGTGACCTTAGTGTCGGTGTGCGGTAGTTGTCGTCTGACAGAAAGTCACCAAAGAGTGGCCGCTGCTCTAAGAGCTGCCGCCAGTGCTCTGCGTCTTCCGTGGTGGCTGGTGCTGAGGGATTTCATCAGAGGCGCTCTTCTCATACAACTCGACCCCGGCGCTTCTCACAGAGAATCCAGTGTCACTGCTTTCGTCTACCTCAAGGTGACAGTCAGTCGACTTCCTCTCTCTGCTATACACTTAGTTGCTGTTCAGGTTCCGCGTGTGCTAAGATTTTTAATAGACTCCGGTGACATTCAGCAAAATGACATACATCAAGCTCTCGAGCAGGTTGCTGCTTACCACCCCCTACTTAACTGCTTAGACATAAAAATGCGGTATGCAATTATGCTATTGCTACAATATTCAATATCTATCCATAGCCTTATAGAGACATAAGCATTAAAAGGTTTGTATCAATAAAAGGCTCAATTTACCGGACTGTCTGATGCTGTGTCTTTTTCAGCTCAAATAGCTTCCAAAACTTGCTGGAGGAGTTGAAGAAAATTGGTGTTTGCGCTGAGACTACAGTTGCCACATTTCTGGACATTCGGTATGTTTGAGTTTAAGGCAGCGCATGACGTACTTAGTCAGTCAGTTATTTGCAGAAACAGAGACAAGCCGAGCTTTACAGAGCCATCTCCTGGTTCGCAAGGCGGTGTTGCCCTAATACTGAAGGCCAGTGGCACTGTCCAAACACTAGAACGGGTGAGCCAAGCCAATTGTTGCTGTGATAACCGTTTGTGTGGAGGCGTGCTTTTTGCTGTCAACTCTGACACTATAATGTCAAGTAATACTTGTCTCTGGCGTATACGAAATAGCATACAAAACGCATGTACGTAACATACATAAGAATGCAATAAGACGCAAGCAACTTGTGCAGTCAGGCACTTGACGTCGTTCATGGTACAGACACCATTTGGTACCTCCACGTTCGGCCACTGTGTTGGTGCCATATATGGTACCACTCCGTTCAGATTTCGACCATATAAGGTACCGGCACGGCACCCATGGCCATGGGTAGGGGTACTATATAGTGCCACCACTGTCCCCGAACGTAGGGGTACCATTGCCGGTACAATATTTGGTGTCGGTACCATAATTAAGTGCCAGACTGTTGTAACTACTGAAATTAAAAATTGTCCGGAAATTCTTACACGTGACTTACAAGTTGTATACGGTTGAAATAGAAAAATAACTTATTTCAAAGATTGCCGTATGTTTCATTCAAGTTGCCTCCGCACAAAGGGATATGTATTTCTGGTATGATCGACATGTCAGCAGTGATATGCACGCAATGTGTGGTTGAGTGGTTGTGAGGTGAGTTTTAGAGTTTCAACTCTCAAGAGTTTGCACTGAAGCCCGACAAGCTAGTGCAGATGATGTCTCACATGATTACGGGCAAAAGTTTTGACTATATATGTGCGTCCTCGGCCGCTATGGGTAAACTGGGCGATTTCACCTGTAAATTGATGGAGTTCAATGCCAACGCCGAACGCAAGCACACCTTGCCTGGAGCCGATCACCAGCTGCGTGCCACCATGTTCGACCTGTCCTTCTTGTTGCTCAGTCGAATCAGAAGCCTTTACACAGACTTGGTACTTGGCTCTGAGCACTGCACAGTGCACTGTCTGACAGAAAGACGACGTCGTTTCAGAGTGTGGCTGAAACCAGAGGCGGCTTTTTTGAGCGTTGGACCCAAACCTTCGACCAGCACGTGCAAATCAAAGCAGAAGAGAGCGACTCTGAAACGGCTGCTGCTGCCGACCAACTGCAGACATTGAAAACTGGCGCTCCGTTCTGGGACGTCAACACGTTCGTTGGCGCAAGCTCAGCTCCTTTCGCCATTGACGTCTCGATATTTTAGGTGCGACTGGTCAGACATCTGTTTCCAGCTGGTTCGTGTTGGAGAGAAAATAATGGAGGAACTGAAGCGGAAGCACATAACAGAAGACGAACTTAAGGTAGTCTGCAGTGCAGTGCATGTCATAGAGTCTGTCTCGGCTTCAGGTAGTCTTCCAAGTTCTGCAAGCAGATGTGTGCGGCTTGATTTTGTGCTTGGCCCAGTGGCTGCGCTGGTGTCCGGCCACAGACGAGCGTCAGACTCTAATTCTTCATCTGCAGAACTTTGTTGAAACCCCGCTAGCTGAGCGCAAAGCCCACGCTCACTTTGATCGGTACGACAGAGGTTTAGAGAGTCAAAGTTGACCGTGCCTTGGTTATCAGATGGAACTTCGTGGTCGGCACCACTCGTCCTGTTCTGGAGAGCGTTCTGAACGCCGAAATGCAAGCTGCTACTTCGTACAGCTGGCTGATTCATTGTGGACGTCGGCAGCTGCCTCGTCTGGCTGCGTTCGAAGTGCCAACGGTCGACCAGCTGAGACAAGTGTTTGCCTATTCTCTTCGGCAAGCTTGGGTTGGTCCGGCAACTCTTGCTCTCATAGACCGGTGCGTCTCGGTCGGTCAGTCGTTCAAATGGTGTTCGGTTTGGGTGGAGGTAAGCGTACCGACTGTCCGCAACCGATTTAACGTCAGCACGGCTTTGAGGAGATGCTGAAACTGATGGCCGTCGACCAGATGAGTCTGGCCGCCGATCTGTGCTTGGGGGCGTCCATGGTCTGTCCTGTCGACAGTCTGCTCATGCTCAGTCGTCTGGTGGCCGACTACGTCTTCTCGGACGGACACGACCTGTGCTGCGTGGCGCCCCGGGGCCCGCTGCTGGCTCGTTTTCTCGTGCAAGCCCTTCTTCTGGCCGTCCAGATGGACTCCACCGCTGCCGCTCAGTTCGCAGCCGATGAGCCGCGTGCCAAAATGCGCAAGATGGACGAATCAGAGTCGACAAACGCAGTGCCGCTGGAGAGCACGCAACCTCTGGATCACGTCGAGTCTGCAATCAGTGAGCGCTGGAGACTTTTAGCCAGGTTAAGGCTAAGGGATATTTTTAGAATCGCTCTACCGTCGCTTCAGTTGTGTGTGTGATGATGGCCAGCATAGAACGAGTCTTTGCTTCGTGGCCAGTTTCTTGCGCTGTTTGTCTGAGCAGACCGGAGAGGCTGGCAGACGTATGATCAGCTACCTTCCACGGCACCTGGTCGCTTTTCTCCCAGTTCACCTGCCACCTGTGTAAAGCCTCCTCTTTAGGTGACGCAAGTGATCCGAACCGATCCAAAACTGGTCACACCGTCGACGGTTCTCGCTTTGCACAACATGAACGAAACTGTTGAACGCAGGAGGGCCCTGCAGAATTTGTGCCTACTACGACAACATAGACACTTCTGACTACTTTGATCTATGCAGGTGTCCTGTAAACCGCTAACGCATTTTATTTATAAACGTTTTCTGATAAACTCAACCTAATTCAGTATCGAAATACAACAGTCACGGAAATGACGACATACATGGTATCACTTCAATCGAGGTCTCAGGTGATACTATGTTATCCCTTCGATCGAGGCATCAGGTGACACCATTATATGGTATCGCTACCTTATGATTACCGATAACATGTATGTCGTTATTTCCCTGACTGTACAAAACCTCAGAAACCAATCAGAGCTCGGAACAAGTGTTTTTGGTGTGCTTATTAAGTGTTCAACAAAATTGGGATAGCTTGAAGGTTCATAGGTTTCCCTAGATGTATAACTGCCTCTCAAGAAAACTGGAACCAATAACAACAGCCAAAAGTCGTTGGTAATCTGAGGAACGCAGGATACTTGATGGAAAACCAATAACTCTATGAAACCTAGCGATACACTTGCTAGCTACAACTTTGAACAATAAATGTTCATTGATTTTGTAGAGTTTACTGGACGAAAAATTCAACAAAGTGAACAAGACAAGAGCATCGCTCTACCGCGAGATCGACTGAACGAAAGATTCGAATGTGTCGACGAATGAGGCAAGGGACGTCTGTTTGTACTCTATAAAGTCTGTTAGTATCACGAGAAGTCACTGAAACAACAAACCAACTTACCCAGAGCCTTTCTGTTTTTCGATTCTGCGTTCTCGTCGGCATCGTCCAGCTCGCGCATTTCGCCAATTTCTTCAATCAGCTCACTAGAAGAATTTTGAATCTGTAATAATCTTAAACATAAAATACGGCTTACTCTATTCTGGGAACGGAATGGTGATCAAATTTGTCAATAATGTCAAGATTCAACGGTACTGAAATTTTGCCTGAAAGAAAGCGCCAGTATACGTACGCACATAGCAGAAAGAGAACAGCTGCCACTAGTGTAAGCAGCAGAACCAGTATTAAGGAAACTTTCCATCCAATCGCTGGTTTTCTATACATGTAAACTACACTTAAAAATCCATTTAGCGGGACAAAGTGGCAGGGTGCTTTAGTTTTAGATGACGTGCAGTCTTGAATAAAAGGTTCGGACACTTATTTATGCGTAACCGTGCCATAGTATGGGTGAAAGTGGACCTGCTATTCACTACCGCACATTTGAGATTCAGGTCGGACTTACTGATTCTGGGGTAAGAATTGAAATCGGAGTTCAATTACTCCTATTTTGTCACTGAACGCCGGATTTAGTTTTTCCGCCACACTTTTTAGTCTTACTCAAAAGTTTAAATAGCATAAAAAGCACATTTGTCGGCCATACTTTTGCATTGCATTAGTTTAGCTCTGAACAATCAAGAAACGCACAGAATCAAGGGTGGACACGGCCGTTTGTCTGACTACTGTCGACTGCACGTCATCTAAAACTAAAGCACCCTGCCACTTTGCAGCAAAGTGGAACTTTGCCGAGATTCAACTTTGCACCTGTTTTCGGATGAACGCAGAAGGGGCCTTTTAACAGATGGTTCAGACCTTTGGTCACATTGATATCCAAGCGCGGATAAGCGTACTGGAGCACAAATTCGTGAAGAAACCACTTGCTTTTGCCGGTGGGCTGGAACCTGACACCTGCACTGGACATGAAATGAAAGGTAGAATCTCACCTGTATTCTGCCGCCTTGATCACCGAAACCGAAACGGTCTCTGAGAGCGCGCCACCTGGCCTTGGCAGATTTCTGATTGCTCAAATCTTTCTCAATCAACTCGCGCAACTCTGCAACCGCTAACACTTGCCACGCTACGCAATACAGGTCGGCTAACTTTGATCAGACAGCAAGCTTAGAACGGCACTGACTCCTTTATGATCATCAAGCCAACCTTGGTCGACCAACAACTGAGCGAAGTAGTCATCGCAGTCATCTTGCCCGTTCCCGATCATTATATGGAAAGCACGCTCAATCGACGGATGCAAGTAATTCTCAGAACTGAACGACACCTTTTTGGCTACGTTCTCACCGCCCTACAACGACGGTTGAAGAGGAAATAGGCAGCTGAGCAAATAAATGACATACAGACACGAGCGTCAAGTAGTCAGCCACTGCAGATCTGACTTGCTGAGACAAGGAACGCGCTGCTTGGTCTGCCACCCAACAGTGAACGCCTCGACGGCCCGAATACACCCAAAGAAGATGTTGAAAACCAAAGTCCTCTGAAACTGCTGCTTCATACATGCACGTCTAATCTCCTGGCTCAATTACTTTTACTACAGCTTCAAACAAAAATTGCTACAGGCATTCTTGCGCTTTTGGCACTCAACCCTCACCGCTCAATCAATCTCACTCCAACAACCCCGTTCCACTTCATCGGCTGACCTGTCACATGCGTGAGCTGCTTGGCTTATATGCAACGGCACTTGTGGGTGTGACACGGGGCAGCCAACGTTGCGACCTACTTCACGACTCATTAGTTGCCTACCTCTCAATGCAGCATCAAGCACTTTGGCAGCAATCACCATAAATGTCCAGCATTTACCACACATGTTCCCACCGCTAGAACAACTCGAATTTAGGAGTCGGTCTCCGCCCGATCGAGTCTCAGTATTCAGAACCAAAATTGAAACTTTGACCGAAACAGCTGGTACACTAATATGCAGCATAGATATATTATTTTTCAGTCGTTTGAGAACTCATCTCATGTACTAGTATATCATCTAAGCCGTCTAGGCCAAAGTATAAATTTTAGGTCTAAATAGACCAGAGGACCAAGACTCGATCTGACCCTACACTATCGTTTAATGTATTAATTTTGTATTATTTTTCTAATAAACGGCAATAAGAGATTCGGGAAAACAATTGCATTGTATATCTTAGTTGGAAAAGGATTCTCATTTAGGAAGTACAGACATGGGCTAGCATTTTGGCTGAGGGGGTGGGAAATATTCAAATCCTGAGGGGGGCTGAGGGGGGTTAGCAGCGGTTTATGGGGAATTGAGGGGATGGTAAGTCAAACAGTCCAATTTTTTTGCTAAAATCAAGGTTTTAGGCTTATTTTTCGCTAACATAGGTTAAAATAAGCTATTCTGAGCTCATTTACACCTAATCTACTTCCGTCATTATTTTCCATAGAAAATTATTCCTGAAAATTCCTGAGGGGTAGCGGCGGCCTGCGGGGGTAGGTCAGAGCCGGAGGGGGTCAACCCACTCAGCCCATGTCTGAAGGAGTACACAAAAAATATGAAAAACACGTACGAGCAACAGGTTCGGATGTCGTCGTAATCTGTCAGATCAATATCAAAGATCAACTCTCTTTCTTGCGCCTCGAAGCCCGGTCTACCTCTGTTGTCTCTCGGCTAAAACATCATACATAAACACCAGCACCATACATGTACTGGGGGTTACTCCACCAGCACCCAGGCTGGAAAGGTCAAACCTCACTCCCTGAGATAGTTTATGGACCCCGACCCAAAACACGTACTAGTCGCGGCCCCAGTACTAACAGACTGGCTCAGAAATGACTATTTTAGCTAAAAATCCGCTTAAAAAGCCTCTCCAAACCTAATTTGGCGCTTCAACTGCTGACATTTAAGAGTAATCGTTGTTTTTAAAAACCGTTTTTTTTATTTTTTCCTTGCATCTAGCTCTAAAACGCTAATAGCTTAAAATAGCGATTTTTAGCTTCCTTACAGAAAAATCGTGCTTAAAAAGCATTTTCAGGCGTTTTGGAACCTTTGCCGGCCCGGACCTGATACAGTATGACCTGCACAGTTAGAAAACTTGGTCTGGGCCGACTGGCTTACATGAAGTTAGAAAAAGCAATTCAGATCAGAATGGGTGGAAATCGATGCTACATCACTAAACAATACACCACATACCAACAAGACTAAGCAAAATAAATTGAAGTCACTTACAGACATGGTAAAGACAGCGCCGATGTCAATTTTGTGAGGCACATCCTTCTGCACAGCTCTCTCGAACTCAGTCTGATCTGAGAAAGCCCGATACCGCATATAAACATCGTCTTTGAGAACGAAAGCGAATTCCCGTCGAATAAAGTACTCGTTTGGCTCTGCAACAAACATTGTGCCAATTCAATAGCGCTACACTTGATATCTATCTACAAAAGACTCTAGGTTTCAAGAGCGGTCTGAACAAAAGCGGATGAAAATGAAACTCCAACGGAAACAAACAGCATGATCGCGATAATAGTTGTTTTCAGACAAAGTTCCCAACTGTCAGACTAAGTATGGTAGAACCAAGGTTTTTTCAAAATACTTTTGGTGACTAGACTACGTAATACGTGCTCCTTGCAACGAACAAAACGACAAACTCAGTGATAAATTTCCGATCATACACACACTGTACTCCAAGAATAGCGGAGGCATAAGTTTTCAGGAAAGAGGTAGGTCGTTTTCCCAAAAAGTCAGCTGAACTATTTGACGAGGAGTGCTGGATGTCTGAGGGGCATCGGCCGGCGGAAAGGCTAAGTCACAGGCCCCAACTCATGCACAGACAGTGTCTCGAAAACGTAGTACACCCAAGAGAAATGTCGTTGCGTAGTAACTGGTTCTATCTAGCTGAAGTTCGTTCCAATTGTAGATACATTGTATGTCTTCGATGGTATCTCCAGTATCGATTAAACTAAAGAAAGACCTAAAATTTTAAAACAAAAGCGTCCGAAAGCTCAGTGAGATCGGAGAACCTATTGACAATCCTTTTGGGTATACATTCGGCACACCCTGTACACCATAACTAACAGAACAATTGGTAAGCAGTACTTTTTCCGTAGCAGAGCCATTTACAATAAGGTTTGTACGGGAACAGACGCTTGTAGTAGACACGCAACAGCTCCGCTAGAGAGCTGGGGTTGAAGTCGCACTGCTTCAAGCCGACCATTGGTTCTGCAAAACGTGAGAGCTTCGGATGTGAAAGCACTGGATGTCAGTACACTGGTAAGATCGATTTAGTCTTCGATTGAGCAGGTACGTAGTGTTCCCAAAAGCGTACAATCAAAAGTGCACGTGCCACAAACGCACGTCCCAAAAGTGCTATTCTCACAAGCGCACAAATTATAATGTGCAATAAAACGTGTCTCACCATTTTGAGGTAAGGTTTTGAGGTTACGTTCAGCTTAGGTTTAAGCTTATAACCAGCCTCAGACTTATGCAGATTCGAACAGATCCACAATTTTCAAATTCCCAGACGAAAATAAAGAAATTCCCTCACTTTTCAGTGACAAATTCAAAAGCAAACAAAACAGATTTTCATTTAATTTTAGTGATTTCCAAGTAGATACAACAAACTAAGCATAGAATACATGGGCAAAGGGGGGCTGATGGGGTTGACCCCCTGAGGCTCTGACATAACCCGCCAGGCCGAAGCTACCACCCCTCAGGAATTTTTAGGAAGAATTTTGTATAGAAAATTATGATAAAAGCATGCTTAGAGTAGGTGTAAATAAGCTCAGAACAGCTTACTGTAACCTAGATTAGCGAAAAATTAGCCTAAAACCTTGATTTTAGTAAAAAATCGGACTTTTTAGCTTTCCATCGCCTTAACCCCCTCAGACGCAGTTACCCCTTAGCCCCCTCAACATTCGGAAATTTGCCACCCCTCAGCCGAAATGCTAGCCCATGTCTGAATCCACGAATTTTGAAACCAACGCTAGAATTATTGAGAAAGCCTAACTGACAAACAATTTGTGGCCCAAACAAAGCAAAATATACAATTAGAACATTTAAGAACACATTCGAAAAGGTGTTCTGAAGAACTGAGTGTTCTAAATTAATAGCTTGTAGTTGTAAGAGACCTCTGATCGGACCGCTGCCCAACCAGGGCAAAAAATTGAAAAATTAATCTAAAAAATCGCATTCAAAAAGGTGTTATGAGCACAAAATTTCCGTTTCTATACTTGTAAGAAACCTGGTTGGATCGTTGCCCAACCAGGGCGAGAAAATTTTGAAAAATTAGCCTGCAAAAAACATTCGAAAAAGGTGTTCTGAGGATAAAATCTATACATTTTTTTGGAGCGCAAACAGTACCTGAAAAAACCCAATACCAATACCTGAAACCCGAGCACCAAATACGTATTATCATTTATCTTTTCATTTCACAATTTTGTAGCGCTATCAATTTACTGCAATTTGGTATAAACTATTTAGGGTTACGACCCGATGTTTGTGAGAAATTCAAATTTAGTTTAACCAAAAGACATGAATACCAAGAAACAAGAGATATGCATAAGATTTTCACCATTTAGGAAAGAATTACTCGCGGTTCTCAGGTCGTAGCCTTACACGGTTTAGCCCAAACACTAGCAAATTGATAGCGCCACAAAGTCGGTCAGATTATGAAAAAATCGGTGTAAAGCGGGTTCCATAAGAGATAAGGCGGGCCAAATGGGGATCGAAAAAACTTTTTCCTCAAAAATGATTTTGGACTAAAAATTCTGAAACTGCTACAAAAATTACCTAAAAGCCATAATTTTTAAGTCCCAACTCTTATTAATACGAAAGAAATCATTGAAACTTAGTATACAGCAAGACTAAGGAATTTTGCGTGATTTTTTACATTTTGAAGCTAATTTCTCACCAATCTGAGGCCATAGCCCTAAATAGTTTATACCAAACTGTAACAAATTGATAGCGCTACAAAGTTGTAAAATAAAAGAACAGTGTATGAGGGTACCAGCCGAGTTAGGAGCTCCAAAGCGTTCCTCAAAAATGATTTTGGGACAAAAATTCTGAACCTACTCTAAACCGAAAACCAGTCCCACCAACTATTATTAGTACGAAAGAAATCCGGTGGAAGTTTAGTATACCGCAAAACTAGGGACTTTTGCATGATTTCCGGGATTCTGATGCCAATTTCTCACAAACCTCGGGTCGTAGCCCTAAGTAGTTTATACCAAACAGTAGCAAATTGATAGCGCTACAAAGTTGTGAAATAAAATCCGGTTTAGGGGGCTTACAGCCGGGCTACTGGACTCCATGGTACCCATAGTTACGCGGCCCGATCTTTGATGGCGTATATCTTGGGAATGGAGCGTCAAATCCATAAACCCTTTGCAGGTTCAACATAACTCAAGAATGTCTATTAGTGCACCAACGCACAGCTCTCAAAGCTAAAGTTCGATTTTCCACTTGACATAGGGATCACGTGTAGCTGGGGGGGGGGAATAGGAACCGATCCCAAACAGAAATTAGTGATTTTAAGAGCCGGTCTCTGACACGATCGACCCGTGGTATTTAAAGCTGGATTTTTGACTTTCACCGATTTAGCCCAAACTCGGTGCGATAATAGTACCCAATGAGTTGTCCTTGAGTCCAGAAGGATAACTTGACTCGACGCTCCCAAAATTTGAGCACTTAACTATGGGACCGAAAAATTGGACGCCATTTTCTCGCATGTAAATAGGAATTGCGATCTAATATTTTGGGGTTTTTCTACACATTTATATATCTTTAAAATCCACCACTCAAATAGGAAAAATTCGAAAAAAAATTTTTTCCACCCTCTGACCCACATAACCCCCCTGGTACCAGATGTTTTCATTCCAGAATTTTGTAGCGGTATCATTTCTACATCAGCTGGTGTAGTCATATCGGGTGTTGGAGGTGAGGGAAAATATCTGGACGACTTTGAAGCATAAAAATCGGTTCAAAAAATCAGTGATTACTGAAGCAAAAATACTGATTTTTGAACCGATTTTTACGCTTCAAAGTCGTCCAGATATTTGGTTTGTGCCCGTTTCCTTCTTTCCCGTTTCCTCTTTTCCCGTTTCCTCCTTTCCCATTTCCTCTTTTCCCGTTTCCTCCTTTAAGAGTCCCGTTTCCTCCTTTTTCAGCTTTTTTGCGTTTTAACAAAATTCAGACTGCTTTAAGGTTTTCTATGATGTTAGCAGAGCGCTACGCTTTACTGGTCTGCTACAGTAGTATTGCATTATTATAAGACTGTTTTAATCTGTGCTTTCCATGTTGTTTCCGGGCCTAGCTAGGCCGGCCGGCGGCCCAACAAAGGCTGCCTAACAAACGGCAATTAGATGGGCAAGTGTAATTACAAAAAACAAAAGAAATGTAAACAAGTGGGCTGTGTCAGTGAGGTCAGTGTGGTGTGGTGCGTGTATATCCCTCTGGTTACCCTCCTCTAGCCGTGTCTGTAAGACTGTCTGTCGAGTTGTGTCTGTCGGCAACATAAACGTGTCAGGCCATTATGGAGTAATTAATTTCTTATCAAACAAAACGTAGCAAATGTGCCGTCTATTATCGAGGCTACCGATACTTTCAGATTCTGTGGTCCGTTACTGCCAAGTACCGAGTACATACATGTGCATGGGGGTGCCCACGGGGGACAGAGGGGAACGAAGAAAAAATCTACCAAACGTTGCTAGAGGCTGCTAGATAGCCTCTAGCAACTACGCAACTGCGCACCCTTCCTCCAGGAAACTACACACCAAACCCGAAATTTTTTCAAATTTTCCTGGAAATCTCGACTTTTTGGCAATGTTTCTGTTACACACGGACGGAGACCTGGCTGTCCCCCTGAGCCGCCTACCATGCACATGTATGATCGAGTACATATATTTTTCATAATTATTGAACGGAAAAGTAAGCAATTATATGGTAAAAACAGCGCTAAAACAACTGTAATGAGCCGCGCAAATATTCAGAGAGACTTAGCCTTAGTCCGATCTGCAAAATTATACGAGTTTTTTGTTGATTTATGTTGATTTACAAATGTGTTTGTGTCTGTATGTCGTTCGTATGTGTGCTGGTTAGAACTAAAGCCTGGCGCTATTCCAACATCATAGAAAACCTTAAAGCAGTCTAAATTTTGCTAAAAAAACTGAAAAAGGAGGAAACGGGACTCCTAAAGGAGGAAACGGGAATGGAGGAAATGGGAAAGGAGGAAACGGGAACATGCCCATACATGGGCCGGGGGGGTAAGGGGGGGTATACCCCTCCCCCTCGGCCGGCCATACCCCCTCCTCGGCCGTCCATACCACCCCCTCGGCCTTCCACCCCCCCTCCCGGAGGGAGAAAATTTCGCTTATTTAAGGCAAAATAGGCGTTTTTTGGCCTTTTTTCGGGGGGGACCCCCCCCGCCCCCGAGGTCTCAACCCCCCACCCCCCCTCCGGATTTTTCCGGCCCATGTATGAACATGCCAGATATTTTCCTCACCTCCAACACCTGACATGACTACACCAGCTCATACATGTAACAGGTCATCCGCCGATGGGGGGAGGGGGGGTCTGGCGCCGGCCGGGGGGGTCTGAGCCAAAATTTTGGGGGAGAGGGGTGGGCACTAAAAAACGCTCAAAAATCGAGAAAAATCGCAATTTTTTGGCTAAAAATTGCCAAAAAGCGCTAATTTGGGCCTAAATACAGCTAAAAAGTGCTGTTTTGCAGGCGATTTTGGCAATTTTTGTGTGAAAGTGTAAAAAATTGCAAAAATTTGCTCGAAAATTTACTTGCCAGAAAAATCGGAGGGGGGTCGGTGAAATCGTCTCGGGGGGGGGGTCTGGCCTAAGTCGGGTGGGGGGCAGACCCCCTGTTACATGTATGCACCAGCTGATGTAGAAATGATAGCGCTACAAAATTCTGGAATGAAAACATCTGGTACCAGGGGGGTTATTTTGGGGGTTTTGGGGGGTCAAAGAGAGTGGAAAAATATTTTTTCGAATTTTTCCAATTTGAGTGGTGGATTTTAAAGATACACAAATGTGTAGAAAAACCCCAAAATATTAGATCGCAACTCCTATTTACATGCGAGAAAATGGCGTCCAAATTTTCGGTCCCAAATTTTAGCGCTAAAATTACTGATTTTTTAACCGATTTTTATGCTTCAAAGTCGTCCAGATATTTTTCCTCACCTCCAACACCCGATATGACTACACCAGCTGATGTAGAAATGATAGCGCTACAAAATTCTGGAATGAAAACATCTGGTACCAGGGTGGTTTTGCGGGTTTTGGGGGGTCAAAGAGGGTGGACAAAATTTTTTTCGAATTTTTCCAATTTGAGCAGTGGATTTTAAAGATACATAAATGTGTAGAAAAAACCCAAAATATTAGATCGCAACTCCTATTTACACGCGAGAAAATGGCGTCCAAATTTTCGGTCCCACAGTTAGCGGCTCAAACTTTGGGAGCGTCTAACTTCAAGTTGGAGCGTCGAATCAAGTTATCCTTCTGGACTCAAGGACAACTCATTGGGTACTATTAACACACCAAGTTTGGGCTAAATCGGTGAAAGTCAAAAATCCAACTAAGGCACAATATCTATAAATATCGATTATCGACTATTTTTTGACAAAATTCCAAAATCGTCCAAAATGGTCATTCATGTCATATATCATTTGAAAGCCCTTCGCCTGACGAGTCTAATGATCACATATGGCACGCCCCAGTGCTTGTTTTGCCAAATATAAAGTACCCCTAAAGACGCATCAGTACAGGGCACGCTCCTGAGGGCCTGTTTTCCAAATATAAAAATACCCCTAGAGACGCATTAGTACAGAGCACGCTCCTGAGGGCCTGTTTTCTAAATATATAATACCCCTATTGGTACGCATCAGTATAGGGCACGTTCCGGAGTCGTATAGTCATATAAGAAAGTTAATTAATTAACGTATAGTCCATTGCTGACCTTCCCTGATTCCCCCCAGCTACCCCTACCAAATCCCCCTACTCCCTATTTGAAAAATTTCCCCCTACCGAACGAAAAAACCGCTACAGGAGGGAAAAAACTCCTACCCTGGCAACCTTGATTAGAATTAGCCTTAAGAGCGCATTCAAATATTCTGTCTGGGCATAAAATGAGACGTAATTAGGGATGCAACCGAAGTTCGGCATTATTCGGTATGAACCGAATAATTCGGTTACTAGTACTATTCGAATTCGGTATTCGAATTCGGTATTTTTCAAACCGAATAATACCGAATAATAGCAAATATTGTAAAACCGTTAAAATTGTTAAAAGTTAAAATTTTGGAAACAAACAATGACTACTATTCATACAAAAAGTCAACGAACTTCAAGGTCTAGGTTTAACATACGTAGTAATAAACAACAACATTTCGGCCTTTTCAGTTCCGAGTAGACTATGCTGTTAGCTTTCCGCTTCTTAACCTAAGCGTTCCGTTTGTTTTATCTACCAAATACTACATACCTATAAAATCCCATCTATCTTTTCTTCGTTCAAACCATTCATCCAATCTCTAAGTTGTATGCCTAAGCTGCCAGCTCCGCTTACAACAGTAGTACTGGATGGATGCTCCCTTCCCGAATAGGGCTTGTTTTAGTTATAAGCATGGATAAATCTATAGCATTCAAACAATATGTCACTCTACAGCTTTTTTTTAGCATAAATATAAAAAAGTTTAGCAAAAAACAAGAAATAGTAGTTAGACAGTAGCCTATATTTTTGCAATCGCGCTGCGAATCATCAATATTCGGTATTATTCGGTTCCGAAAGTCCGCTTCGGTATTCGGTATTCGGTATTTTTGTATTCGGTTGCATCCCTAGACGTAACGCTAGTTTGTCTTTTCGATGCTGCTGGGCGGGCTTTTTCTAAATGACGCAAGACGGCGGTTACTAAAATTCGCAGCTCGCAGCCATTCGCAGCTTCGCATCCCAGTCGCACCCGTTCGCATCCGCCGGGCGCCAACTCTAAAACATCGATGCGAAGAAAAAAGAAGTAAATAGAAAAAAGTTTTCCGACCTCTTTTTCGGTTTTCCTCTTGGGTTTCCAGCAGAGAGAGGCTGTTGATGTATATTTGATGTGTACAAAGTCTTTGCATTAAATAAAAGATGAGGCGGTCACGTCAACAAGTGCAACGTGGTTCTCCACGATCACAGTCTAAGCAAACGACTGTTGACGCTAGCTTCAACATAGTCGAAGAAGGTACTAAATAGAACCTCCATAAATGGCACACTCACGGTGACCTTGAAAGCGTCCCAACTAAGCAAAAACCGGCAAAAGTTTATTAAACGTCCTATTTATAGAGGGTCACGGCCGGCGTGGGGGAAGGGGGTTTTCCGTCAGGTGGGTGGTTGTTGTTGTTGTATCTACCCAGGAAACTGCAGCTAACAGGAACCATCTGCGTTCCCGGGAAAGGTGTTACCATTTGGGGACTAGCCAGGGTCGACCTGGGGCCGTATTTATAGTCCACTCTACATTGACCCCGAAGGGTATGCAGAGATGCCCCGGAGGCGGTAACATTTGACCCCTCAGGTGGGTGGTCGAGGGTGGTTTCGCCCAGAGGGGGGTCCAAAATTCAAAAAGCTCCAGAACGCATGGAAATGCGTTTTAGCTGGTTTTTTCAATAAGGAGGCTAAAAATCGCAATTTTAAGCTGCCAAATAGCGTTTTAGTAGAGCTAGTTTCAGTATATTTCAATATAATTTTGTTCTTTTAAGGTTATTCTCTAATATTCTGACAAATTAACAAATTTTCGACCTCATTTTCTTTGATTTTGCTAAAAAAAAAGTATATATCAGTTAAAGATCAAAACTGAGTTTCAGTAAGAAAAACTATGAAAAAGAGCCGAAAAGTGCTAAATTTGGCTGCCGGACCTTGTGTCTCTTCCTTCTCTATAGCAGTTGGCTACTCCTAGACCGAAAGGACGAAAAGTTACAACAACAACAACAACAATGATTTGGACTCAGCCGATTATTTTAACGAAAAAAAGCGGACCGGGCCGAAAATTCCGCCCCGAGCGCATCCCTAGTTCGATTTAATGCGAAATTTTAGGCCCAAAATTTGCCAGTTTCAGTTAATAATAATAATTGCTTTTCCCCTAAAATGTTAGGGGTAAATACACTGCCAGGCTTCCTTCCTCGGTTTCTGCAGCATTGCATACATTTTCATTGCGTTACCCAAATGTCCTTCATCTGCTCCACTCGCACCATCACACATACTATGTCCTCACAACTCTATGTACGTTTTGCTGTCTCGTAACGTAATCCGACATTTCTGATTCCATTTTCGCGCAATTTTATCATGAAATAAATCTTCGCATCGATGTTTTAGAGTTGGCGCCCGGCGGATGCGAACGGGTGCGACTGGGATGCGAAGCTGCGAATGGCTGCGAGCTGCGAATTTTAGTAACCGCCACGCAAGACCGGTAATTCAACGCCAATCACGGTAATTACTAAAGATTCCCGGCCCATTCCCCCCCCCCACCCGGCGCTGCCGCGGCGGGTTACTGTAATATTGCTGCATGTGAAACAACACAAAGCGCGCAAAGTTTAAACGACTTCGCAGAGAAGTGGTAGTAGAAGTACTAAAACAGAACAGCTTAAATCTCCAAGCAGTTGCAATTTTTATAAATACCGATACCCCGCATGCCATGCCAATTATTTTCGGAATACCTGCCTGCAAGTGCAAACATCCCTCCCCTGTACTTTCATCAGGTGCAGCGGCGGTTCCCATTTACCTATTTACCGTCACCGACCTTTGCTCGCTCAAAGCGACAACGCTCCGGAGGGCCTGTTTTAAAAACATAAAAATACCCCTAGGGGACGCATCAGTATAGGCACGCTCCGGAGGGCCTATTTTAAAAACATAAAAATACCCCTAGGGGACGCATCAGTATAGGCACGCTCCGGAGGGCCTATTTTAAAAACATAAAAATACCCCTAGGGGACGCATCAGTATAGGCACGCTCCAGAGGGCCTGTTTTTTAAACATAAAAATACCCATAGGGGGACGCATTAGTATAGGCACGCTCCGGAGGGCCTGTTTTAAAAACATAAAAATACCCCTAGGGGACGCATCAGTATAGGCACGCTCCCGGGGGCCTATTTTAAAAACATAAAAATACCCCTAGACACGCATCGGTGTTTTCCAAATGTAGATAAAATCATTTCTGACCTTCAAAAATCTCGGTGGAGCGGAAGAAAAATGTATTTTCACACCAAACATAGAGCAGATAGCGCATACCGTAATCCGGCTGCGGCGGCGCCGAGTGGGGGGGGAATGGGCCTAATACCATTACTAAAAGGGGCGATGGGGCGTTTTCGCGGTACGGGAGCGGTCCAATTCCGCTCATGTCTTGTCAATACTCGGCTCCTCACCCCCACACTTTATCGCATCAAGTTTTGCCCGCCACTCCCCACGATTTGCACACAACGATCTTCGGCGAAGTACTATCGCTAGAATCGGCCAATTGAGTAGTGGAAACGACGACTTTGCTTCAGATTGTGATGAGTTCAACTCTTCCAGCTGCTATACTTCGTTCATGCCTTCTGGGCTTTCACTTTCTTCTGTTCTGGCCAACTCCGATTCGCCATGCCGAAAATTATTCCAAGAATCGACCGATTCAGGAGTGGAAATTGACAAAACTGACGATTATTTTTTCTGATTGCAACGATTTCACCTCTTCTGACTTCCATAATTCTTTGATGTGCTCTCGGCCACCAGTAGAACCTGTTCTGTTCCACTTCAAACCGTTACACTAAAGTACTATCCTAAGAATCGGCCGATTCGGTTCCCGAAGAAGGTGAAGCTTTTCAGTTTTTTTTCAGATTGCAACGATTTCAGCTTTTTTAGCTACGTACCGTACAGTACTTCCTTGATGCACCCTTTACTTTCGGTGTGGCCTGTGTATCTCCGGATCAATATTTACCCAATATTTACCCGCGCAGATTAATTTACCTGAAATCGAACAAAATTTACCCAGCCCGTTAGATACCGATCGCCAGAGGTCTTAGCAAACAGTGAAAAAACGCCGGAACTGCAAAAATTCCCGTCATTTCTGAAAATTGTGGCTGATTCGCTAGATGTACTGGCAGTAAACGTGTTTTTCAGTGTTTTTGTAATTCTGGAAGTCACTCTACACTCGTATAATAAATGAAACGTCATGGCCGTGGTCGTCCGTGGACTCGGCGTTCCTTGGGAGCAAGCAGAAATCAAACAGACAATCTATCAATACGAAGCTGGCGAAATTCGGTCCAAACCAGATATGGCTGATGCAATTTCGCGTTTGTTGGGCATCAGAGTGATACATGTCGGTTCCCTCTTCGGTTCCAAGGCCAGGCATGTCCACCGGTTCTCCCAGATGTCACAACTGCAACAAAGTCGCCATATCGCTCGTCACTGTCGTTCACAGCCTGCCTCTCCTAAGCCGCCTCCTGCCAAGTCTTCTCCTGTGTCTCCAGTTCAACCGGCCATTCGTCGCCTTGTGCTCAAGTCATCACGTTCTCATGTGCGCCCCACTTCCAAGTTTACCAATCACTATCCATCACCTGTCACTTCACGAGCTTCCGGCACCGTCAAATGGTGCAATTCTCTCATCGGCTATGGCTTCATCACGCGCTCGGGCACTAACCAAGACGGTTTCGTTTATGCATCCTCTGTGCTCTCTCTCCACATTCCTCTCATTCGGCTCCACAATTACTCCCTGGCGAAGAGGTCTATTTTGATGTCACCCCTGATCCCTTTGACCGGTCCGATTGCGCTGTCAACGTCTTCACCTATGGTTCCCATTCCTCTCCTGTTTCCTGTGGTTCTGGACGATCGTCAGGCACAGATGTGGCCCCGGTTCAACGCTCGTCCAACAGGGATGAAAGAGATTTATGCTCAGCCTTTTGCATTCCTATTGTTGTTGTAGTGTTTCTTTACGAGTAAACGTGTTTCTTGCTTCAGTGCTTCAAGAAGACTCTGAAACAATCTGAAATTGCATTTGGACGACTTTGGTACAGACCGTCTAAACAATGGGCCACTTTGATCGGGAGATACCAACGACGCACCTTTACTTTCACCCTTCTGGCCAACTCCGATTCGCTAAACCGAGGTAGCATTCCAAGAATCGGTTAATTCGCTTGTGGAAATCAGTTGAACTGACGATTTTCATACAGACTGCCCTTGCATGTATTTCTTCGATACACTCTGGCTCTGCCTTGTTTAGTATTTCTCAAGATGTTTTTGTCTCGGAAAATTCGTACCCCTTAGAACCTGTACCTCCTAAATTTTTTTTCTGTCCCTGAAATTTGTTTTTTGCGCTCCCTTAGAATTTGTACCCTTCAAAACTTTTGCCTCCTAAATTTTTCTGTCCCTGTGACTTCTTGCTCCTTGCATTTTTCGGGATGTTTTTAGTCCCGCTTTAATGAAAATTTTGGGTTGGCTTCTAAAAATTTTCGGGGTGTTTTTCTTGGCAGGCGGTAAAAAATTACAGCGGGACTAAAAACATCCCGAAATATACAACGAGCAAGAAGTTAAAGGGACAGAAAATTTTAGGAGGCAAAACTTTTGAAGGCTACCAGAGTCGTACTGCTTGGAAGCTGACACTGCTAAGGTGAGGCAGATTGCTAAACAGGTCGGGGTTCGATCGATTCAAGTGTCAAAAGCAAAGCGTTTGGGTCATCAGAAGGTTTGGGCCGGCAGTTCTCGCCCTCTGCTTGTCACTGTTCCCAACGAGAACCAACGGCGAACTTAGTTGAGTAACGCTAAGCAATTACGCAAGCAAGCAGCTTGGTGCAATGTATTCTTGAAGCCCGACCTGTCTGAGCTGCAAAGGCACAATCACAAAGAACTTTGGGCATCGCTGAAAGAGTGACGAAAAAATGGTGAAAGCTTACAATTAGAAATGGCGCTATTGTTCTCAGCGAGCATTAATCGATTATGATACGCAAGTTTGCATAGCAGTATGTAGTTGCAAAAATACGTTGATTATACTATCTATGTGTTCCCCTAACTGTACCCAAGTCCGGTCCTCTTTGTCAGCTCTGAAATTGTCATGTCTGCTCTATGTTACGTCTACCAGGGATGATATACTGTAAATAGCACGTTTGATGTGCATATGAAATTGTATAGGAATGTATACTATAGTGTAATGTTATGTCACCAGGTTCTGCTTGAACCGAACTACTGTTTTTATATCAGTGCCCCACAGTGGATCTGATTCCACTGGGGCCTAATGAGCCAATGGAGCTCTCCTAATGGATTGTATCTGGTGTACATGTACGTTGTATAAAGTTATTTCTTTATTTTTTAAAGCTTCAATTTCTTCGGGAACCGAATCGGCCCATTCTTAGGATAGTGTAACGGTTTCAAGTGGACCAGAACAGGTGCTACTGGTGGCCCAGAGCACATCAAAGAATTATGGAAGCCAGAAGATGTGAAATCGTTGCAATCAGAAAAAAAAATCGTCAGTTTTGTCAATTTCCACTCCTGAATCGGTCGATTCTTGGAATAATTTTCGGCATGGCGAATCGGAGTTGGCCAGAACAGAAGAAAGTGAAAGCCCAGAAGGCATGAACGAAGTATAGCAGCTGGAAGAGTTGAACTCATCACAATCTGAAGGAAAGTCGTCCTTTCCACTACTCAATTGGCCGATTCTAGCGATAGTACTTCGCCGAAGATCGTCGTGTGCAAATCGTGGGGAGTGGCAGGCAAAACTTGATGCGATAAAGCATGGGATAAAGTGTGGGGGTGTGGGGCCGAGTATTGACGAGACACGAGCGGAATCAGACCGCGCCCGTACCGCGAAAACGCCCCGTCGCCCCCATCGCCCCTTTTAGTAATTACCGCCAATCACTTCACTGCGCCGCGGCCATGATAATCGCTGGAATGGAACGAGAATCACTGGAATGACAAATTTGACTGTCAAACCGCTCTAAACGCATCCCGCAACTGTTTACTAGACTGCATGCAAAATACGGGTCACTATCCCATTGGAAAATATTGCGATTGGGATATTTTGGTACTGGAAGTTTGTTTTGTTCGATTTGAAGGCAGGAGACTTATTCCCTACACATGTCGTCCACCTTACTTCACCTTGACTACAAGCCTTATTTTCAAGCTTTAAGCCTAAGTTCAGATTTAGGTCAAGGAAATCAAGTCTTCCAGGTGGGGGAATGGACCAATTGACTGGGAATCTGAACAAAACTACACAGCTTCCAGGAAATGTTCTCCATTGTTTGAGGAGAACTAACGCGATTATAGCAGCACTACAATCAATCAAACGCTCTAAGGTGCCATCCAAAAATTTCATCATGGCATTTGAAGAGAATTGTATTGGGAGAGGTAGCAGACCAGTAAGCGAAGGGTCTCGGCACCAAAATGAAGAGAATTGTATTGGGAGAGGTAGCAGACCAGTAAGACAACACAACAATATAGGTAACAGTCAAACAAACAATCATGAATCAGGACAGAATCTACTGTATTTAATCATATTCTTTCACATTTTAGCTGTTTTCGGACCCACCTCCCCTAGTAATGGGTTAAGCAAGCCCCAATTTTCAAATTTTTTCGAGTTTGAAACAAAATTTTTACGTTCTCAGTTGCCGAATCTTGAGTGCCTTTTTAACTGGACGGTCAAAATTGAATTCAATGCAAAGTTGCGTATGTTCCATCCGCGAGGTCCCGTCGAGTTTTTCCACACTGATATCCCCGACCAATGAAATGTTCGGAACGTGTTCCCACATTAAAATCGACACGAAAAGGTCCGGAAATTCACACCCCCCCTCCCCCCAACTGAAAGCAAAGCAATGGCAGCAAGACTAGGCTAAAAATACAACGACCACAAAAAACTCGAGGGCGCTACCACCCTCTCCCTCCCCCTGGCAATAAACAAGAGGAATCGCAGCAAGGCTAGGTTAAAAAATAAAATCAGCAGAAAAGGACTCGAGGACGTTACGTTGAAGTCTGACCGATCAGGGGGTGACTGTACACTGTTCAGAATGTGTACTATATAGGTGACCGAGGTTGTACTTAAGGGTTTGATTGTGGTTGGATTGTGTACTCTATTGATGAAATAGTCTCTACGTTGATGAGTGATTGATGAGGTCATAATTATATATTATTGGGAATATCTAGTGTGTAGAGTGAGACTAGTGAGACTGGGTAGAGTGTAGTTGGGACTTTGATTGAGAAGGTGGTGAATGGATATTATTTCGTATATGTACCGTATGCATCGAGTAGCGCCTATATAAATTCGGCGTGTCATTGGCGAGGTGTCATCTCCCACTGCGCCGTACAACTAGGGACCGGCACGCGAAAATTCAAAATGCTCCTAGGCGAAATTCGGCTTCAGAATTGAAAAGAGCACAATTTATGCAGTCTAACAAAACAAACCGGAACGGAATTGGTTGGATAATAAGCGAGTAATGACCGTTTAACTGCGTCACCCAGCGTGCCACCTTTTCTTCCTAGAAAGTTGACCGCAGCGTGCATACCGATATGACCGACGTACTTTATCAGACTGTCACACGTAAACCCCTGCGCCGATTTTGATGGGACCGGTGTCATTCTAATCGCAATGCGATTTTCTTTTACATTTTTTATATACCAAGACTGTAGGACTGCGTCTACCACCTTTATATACCGAACAAACACCTTGGTGGCTCGAACTAGAACTGAATAGTAGAGTGTGAACTGGTGTTCCTGTGCTTTCCAGGTACATTTGTATATGTAACAGCGGGGCTGGGGTTCTACTCCCCTCCCACCGACTTGGGCCAACCCCCCGATAGGGGAGCACCCCCATCAAAACGATCTTTTCCACTCTCCCTCTCCGATGTTTCTGGCACAATTCTTTTACAGTTTCAGACACTACACTTACAGTTTCAGACAAGGATGAGCTGCTACAATACATGTAACAGGTGGTCTGCCCCCCACCCGAAATATTCCAGACCCCCCCCCCCGGATTGGCCCCCCTACTTCCTCCGATTTGTACTTTGGTGAGAAATTCCGGATCAGGTGTAGCGCGGGGGAATCAGGAACCGATCCCAAACAAAAATTAATGTTTTTAATCATAATTAATTATAAATTAACATGATTTATCGATAAATATCGATTATCGATTATTTTTGGAAACATTCCAAAATCGCCCAAAATGGTCGTGTTGTATATCATTTGAAAGCCCTTCGCCTGGCGAGTCTAATGATCACTACATCAACATAGGGCAAGCCCCGGGGGCCTGTTCTGCCAAATATATAAGTACCCCTAGAGGCGCATCAGTATAGGCAGGCTCCGGAGGGCCTGTTTTCATACATGGGCCGGGGGTGTGGGGTATACCCCTCGCCGGCCAATACCCCCCTCGGCCGGCCATACCCCCTCCCCACCCCCCTCCCAGACGGAGAGAAATTTCGCTTATTTAAGGCAAAATAGACGTTTTTTGGCCTTTTTTGGACCCCCCATACCCCCGCCTCCGGATTTTTCCGGCCCATGTATGCCTGTTTTCCAAATATAAAAATACCCCTGAAGGGACGCATCAGTATTGGGCACGCTCCCGGAGGGCCTGTTTTCCAAATATAAAAATACCCTAGACACGCATCAGTACAGGGCACGCTCCTGAGGGCTTGTTTTCCAATTATAAAAATACCCCTAGGCATACATGGGCCGGAAAAATCCGGAGGGGGGTAGGGGGGTTGGAAACCTCGGGTGGGGGGTCCCCCCGAAAAAAGGCCAAAAAACGCCTATTTTGCCTTAAATAAGCGAAAACTTCCTCCCTCCGGGAGGGGGGTGGGTGGGGGAGGGAGGGGTATGGCCGGCCGAGGGGGAGGGGTATACCCCCCTTACCCCCCAGGGCCATGTATGCCCTAGGGGTATGCATCAGTACAGGACAGGCTCCTGAGGGCTTGTTTTCCAAATATAAAAATACCCCTAGGGGTATGTATCAGTATAGCGCACGTTCCGGAGTCGTATAGTCATAAGAAAGTTAATTAATTAATATCTGGTCCATTTCTGACCTTCCATGATTTCCCCCCCCCCCCCAGCTACACCTAACCCTATCCGACTTTCGTTCATTACTGGACTACCTTCCGTGCCTGTTTGCGTTGGAATATGCAACTCAAATTTGGGCAAAACATATCTATCATACTTATGAGTAAACGCTGAAAATTTGAAGGAATTCCATTGACATATAAATGAAAACGAATTATATGAAGTTAACTCGAATAAGTGATTACAGGTTTTTCCCGCTTTTGTACCATATTTATTGAGTACACACGTTAAGCCTGAGCAGGATTCACCTTATATTAATTAGCAGAGACGCAAAACTACTAAAGAATTGTAAAAAAGCAAAAGAAAAACCATTGGCTTTGAGCTGCTCAGGATCCCCAATACGTTCGTATTCGATACCCCTTAATTTTAACGACCTCATCAACTTTAAACCAATTTCCGGGATCTTTGACGAACCTAGGACACCAAATCTGAGTGATTTTAGTAAGAGCAACACCTAAACTAAAATTTAAGCGGGCGCACTTTTTTTATTTGTTCTTTGTTTAAGAGCAAACTTTCGTTTTCTGAAAAAATACCGATTCTGCCTATGCTTAACCATGTAAAATTTCAATCTGATTTCCGGGATCTTTGGCTGCATCGATGCCGAAAAAAAATGGCTCAAACGAAAGATGATCAATGCCTCTTTAATACCGTCGGGCGCACCTTTTGAGATCATAAACTTTTTTTTACACTGACGCTGTTTTTCCGCTTATTTTAGCCGAAAACAACCGCAGCTTAGCGTATAGCAAGGTGATTTGGGTGAATAGTTATGTTAAAATAATTAAAACAAAAACCATAAAAAAAGAACGCGCTTTTCTAGCCGCATTTTTTAAAAAAACATGATTTTGATCCCCGCGACACCAGTGTGGTGAAAACGTGCGAAGAAAATTAGGCACGCGGAGCGGCGCAAAATTGGCCGCCGTTGCCGGTCCCTAGTACAACGCCAAGTTGAAAATAACAGACGGACAACGATTCTTACGATGTTTTTGGAAGGAATGCATGTCAGAATTATATTGTACAATGTATGTTTGGCTCCGTTAATAAACATCGTATTCAGCGCGTATGCATGTGTATTGCTGGTCGTTTTGTTGTAGCTAGGGTTTGGAACCAGTTATCTGACCTAGCCTTAAGGGCACTCCTGATAGGCCTTGCTCCCTTGCTGTGCTTTGCTGTTCTCTCTCTCTTACTTGCTCACCAGTTACTAAAAAGCTGAATTATCAGCTGAAAGTCCAAGTAATTCTGTTATTTAAATTATCCGGTATTATTTGGTTGGTATACACCAAATACCAAATAATACCATTTCTCAAAAAATACCAAATAATACCGGATACCATTTGCATCCCTACCAGGGATTTTGCAGTGGGGTGTAAAATTTTGAAGTGCCTGGTTGGGCCGCTGCCCAACAAGGGCTAGAAAATTTCGCAAAATTTGCCTTAAAAACGTGTTTAATAAGCATTCTGACCTTAAAATTGACAAAAATTACCAGTTTTAGTGGTCTAGGTGGGCTTCTGCCAGACCAGGGCGAGAAATTTTTGAAAATTTAGCCTTCGAAAACGCATTTAAACGGTATTCTGACCATAAAATAGACAGTTTTAGTACGTAATTAATTCATTTCTCTTATTTTTGTCTATTTTTTCTCGTATGGGGCACCATATGCGGCCGTCGGGAGCTGACAACATTTTCTGTCATAGCGTCATGTGCACATCTCTACTCTAGTTCCCTCCACTCATTGCGTTGTTTTGCCTGTCTGTGTTTGTGTGTCTGTAATCATTGTTTTCACTCAAAGACTAGTTAGATAGAGGTTTTCGAATAATACTGATCAAATGGAGTCAATATCTGAGGAAGATCTGACGCAATCGCATAGTTATCTTCAACTGGCCACCAACAAGGACCAAGACTGGCATTTGCTTCTGGTCAACACTCAGTTCTACGACAAAATTATAAGGTACGTACTATCCACATAAATCAATGTTCCGCACACTGAAACTATTTCTAAACAATTTCCAGTCTATCTAATAGCAACCTGGACCACATCGCACTAAAATTAGATGACCATCCTACTGTTAAGCAAATTATTCACGGATCGTCCGAATGTGTGAGCTTCTGCCACATTCTGGATCCCGGATATATATTCAGTGCTTGTTTCAGTGTATGACACTAAAAACTATTCTAAGTGAAAGCTCAATTAAGAACAGAAAAAGTTGCTCAGACAAGGGGGCTGGTGAAAGCGCTGAGGCTTCAATTACTGGTATTATTAGTAAGTGGAATCCTATTTTTGTTGAGTGACTAATAGCGATTTACTTTATATAGATTCGGACAGTTCAATTATTGTTGATTTTACTCAAGCTAGCGAGGAAGATTTTGTAATGATCACACCGCCTAATAATGATTTGGTGCTACCTGAAGATCTAGATCCTGTTCAAGTAACTGCCATTGGCCCAACCGAAAACACCACCACCACAACAAGCAACAGAGTATGTACGTATTGTACGTAGCTGCTTTTATTTATATTTGAGCTTTTTATCATTTTAGCATCAACCAAAATCTATTGTAAATTACAGACTAGACTCACAGTTTAAGCTCCTTGTTCAACACAGCAAATGCAGAGTTGTAGGAAGAGGCTGCTGCTCTGGACCTATGGAAATGCTTTATCTGGCCTTTTGTTTTTTCGTTGAATCTGCTAGCGCTACATCGGACCATCACTCTGCAAAGTGCTCGAAGTAAGTGTACATATCTTCTCTTAACAAAATGTCATTAAATGTTGAAAAATTGTACGTACTGTACGTATCGGGTTTTCCGTATAAACGTCCCCAAATAATGAAACTCATGCTTTTAGACGCTATTTTCGATGTTTTAACCCAATTTTCATCATATTCTTTGTCTCTTCCCGGACAAAATGTTTTATCTGAATAACCGCCCATGGGCGTTTATAGCCGCCACTGGGCGTTATTTAGATTAGAAGTGTATGTAGTTGTGAAAAGTGCCCAAACTAAATAAACGCCCATGGCTATTTACGGAAAAGCCTGGTACGCATAAAACCGTCTGCGGGTTCTCGCCGTTGGTGCCTATATAACCCGATACCGGATACCTTATACGCACGACGAGAAATCCCTGACTGTAGTATTCCGACGAGTTAGTATATCGGTTTGAGAGGCATTTTAGGTTGGAAGAGCAGTATAGACCACAGAAAATGTTTGCAGGCATTGCTTGGGTTCTCGGATTAGATGAGCAAGCTTTTCTGTTGGGGTCGTTTCATCTCATCACACTCTATGCATTTCGTCTGGTCATCCATTTACATTACTTTACGGCACTGCTGTCCTATCTCTTCAGTCCTCTCAGATCGTTAACAGAGTTTCTGATTTGGAATCAACCTCAGTTGGAATTATTGTTTCATCAGATTATCGGCGCTATGGCCATTATAATTATTTGCGGATTGGTCTACGAGCACATTCATCCACACCTCATCGATTGGGTAACCAACAACGTTAAGCTTGGCTCTGTCCTCACATGGTCTTGTGGCATGGTACTCTGTCTTCTGCTGCTCACTGGCTGGCCTTATTCTTTGTGGTCAAACGCGGTCGACACTCTAATGATAGCCACTTTGCGCAATCCCGTACACTGCTCAATCTCCGATTTTAACTGCGTTCAGGTAGCTATTTTGTCTGTTCTCTTGATAAAATCAGCCGACTCTTTCAGATAATACTCATTAGATGGACAACTGGTTATTTGCTTACATTTATGTCCATGTGTCTTAAAGTAATCTTGGTGTTGTGGTTTCGCAATTCAACTCGATCCTGTGCCGTCTTACATTTCTTCTCGTGTCTGTGTGAGGTCTACGGCTATCTAGTCTCCGTTTTTCTCTGGATCAATTGGCTCACTTGTCTCACTAACTTGACACAATTTTTGCCGGCCGTTACCATCTATTTCCTGTCTATGGCCATATACTATTGTGCCGATTTCTTAAGTGAGTCTATTTTGTTCTTATACCTGTTGCTAAGTCCAGTTGACAGCAAATCATTTTGGCGGTTTTTGTATCTATCGATTCTTATGCGATTGAAGGCGAACAAATAGCGCTACACTCTGCTGAAATAAAAATATGGGGTATGGAACTGCGGCGGGTCAAGTCAAAACACAAAATTTTAGCGAAATCGGAGACAAAACGTTGCGATTCGTCTGCAGGTAAAGCCCGGTTCACACTGCCGCGAACTAAGAACTAAGCACTAAGAACTAAGCACTAAGAACTAAGAACTAAGCACTAAGAACTAAGAACTAAGCCGTGAACTAAAAATCTGGCATAAGAACTAAGAACTACTGTAAGAACTAAGAGTAGGGCGTTCACACTGTGAACTAAGAACTAAGCTAGAGAACGCACGTTTTGCTGTTGTAGTAGTTTAAATAAAGGCATGTTTTCAAAATTTGTTGACCAAATCAATGCTTTAGTCTTCCGAACAGTGAACAGATTGAATTACATGAGTTTGCGCTGCTGTCGCCCAAAAATTAAGCAGTTTTGGTATGCTTTAAAACGAAGCCTCCTCATTCTACAATTTTAGTGACGTATAGGCCCAGCTATTCAAGGAAATCACTTGAGACCGACTAAGCAGATGTCAGCCAATTATCCGCCCGAGTTTTAGTAATTTTTAACAGTGTTCATATGCATACAATAGGCTACATTGTACACGCAAGCCAAAAATTGGCTGACGTTCATCTCCCTGTGTCTTCTATTTGCTCCAAGTCAATAGTATCAACGTTTTTGTAGACGTACTACACAGAAAACATGTTTATACCCTTTTTCAAGAGTCCTTGCCGGGTGTTTTGCATGTTTAACGTAGAAAACTGGGGCTTTCTGCTCTGTTGCATTGAATTTTTGTATTGAAATTTGGTATGAGAGAGCCTAGGCATCTTTCGAAGCCTTCGGTAATAAGGTCAGATCAGCATCAATGGTTAAAAATAGTTTCCATGACCTAAAACATACGCGCGCGGTCGCAAAATCCTTAGTTCATGAGCTAAAAGTTGAGCTTAGTTCAACTCTCCTTAGTTCTTAGTTCACGGTTAGTTCTTAGTTCTTAGTTCACAAGTGTGAACGCATCTGAACTAAGAACTAAGGCCGTTAGTTCTTAGTTCTTAGTGCACGGCAGTGTGAACCGGGCCTAAGGGAGCAAAAATCGAATCATTGAAAAACCTGATCGTAAAAACCTATGTGGAACTTGCCAGGCCTATGGCTTACGGTTCACAAACACTGCGCTAAGCTGCGACCCAGGTGGCGTCAGGACAACCCGAAACGCCTTACCGCACGTCTAAGTGCAACTAGGCCTGCGAGTTCTTTAGCTTTAGCTTTCAGCGCTAACTGTAGATACACTGGAATTTATGTATTTTGGAACGGCGGGTTTTGAGATGAGCCTGAGACTGTGTACCCGCCAAACAAATTGGTGCCATTCTGTCTCTACACAACTGTTTCAGTGCTGAAAGCCGCCTTCTACCAACTGTTGCATCCTGCAGCTAATCCTTCGATCGACGACTCCTGCCCCATCTGCAAAGAACAACTACTTCACCCGATTATTTTGAGATGCGGCCATTACTTTTGCATGCGATGTCTTACGGAAGTGGAACACAGCAACAAGTGCCCGATGTGTCGGCGAAAACTTTATACTCCGGAATATGCCTACTTTGGAGACGGATTCACACCGGTAGTATTTCATCACTCATTCATTACTGATATCATCGGAAATGTGTACTGACGCTCTCGATAAACTTCTCCTTAACACTCTACCTCAGACAGACAACACAACTCAAGAAAAGAAATATTACCGTTTTGTGCTGATTTTCACATTTTCCGTGAGTGCAACGCTCGAAAAACCTTGGAGCTTGTTGCTTCATGGCTCCACATGTACCTGGCTGAGGCGACTTCGTTATTGCTAGGGAGCTAGAATTATGCTACGCACGGAATACCAGAGAAACGCAAGCAAACTGCAAACACAATGCTGATTATTATAATCGAAATACTGTAACAGTTTCAGTTTTTCGATTCTTCAAGGAGAGTACGCAACGGAACGTAAACAACGGCCGTTTATAAAGCCAAGAATGTATTAGGAAGAATGTGCGAATCCGAGGCGGCCCGCTTCCAGCAGCGTGGCCATGGGTGACGGTGGGAGGGTGACCGAAATTCGATCACTCTCCCGAAATTTTGTTGCAGTGCATGGCCACCCTGCTGCAAGCGGCCAACCGCCCAGTGGCACATCCTTCCTTATGCATCCTTGATAAAGCTTTATAGACAGGAATTTTTCATCATTCTCAAGGCTCGACCGTTCATTCATTCATACCTACCTACCAACACCGTTCATTCTCTGGTTGACATAACCCTCAATTTCAAGCCTGATATGTACCTAAAAGCTCTCTATAGAAAAAAGGTGCCCTTGTACATCTCTAGCTCACCACAGAATGAGATTTCCCAGCACGTACTTATGGGCTCAGAATTATATAAGTTACATTGTATTGTACCTAAACTTTACACAATTTGAGAACACTTCTATAATGTATTTACTTGATGCTTTACGCTCTATGTACTGTACGTAGTTACAAAATTGACAAGGCTCTGATCTCGCTTCTAGTCTAAGTATCGCCTGCAATGGTCGATGAACATTCTCTGTGACTTGGCAATCTGACAACAGTTTATCAAAATCCGAGTCTCTGTAATTCCTTTATTTTGAGCGCATCTTTCGCAGCAAGCACCGTCGGCGTAATCGGATCGGGGGGAAGGCCGTTTATATGCAAACGGTGTTTTAAAAAACGGAAGTTGAGAATAATGGAAGTACGGTCCGATGCGGCCGACAGTGTTTACGTTACGGTGCTTTGCTTTTTACCTTTTGTCAAAACCCGCTGGGGCAAAACCTAAAAAGTACCGTCAACACCGTCGTACCGTCAGCCTCTTCGGACCGCGCTCTGGTGTTCCCCACGTCCGCTGTTAAAACGGCAGTTAGTAGTTTACGCACCGTACGCAGCGTTCGCACCGTTACGCACCGTACGCACCGTTACGCACCGTTCGCATCAGCAGCGACCCCAACTGGGCGCCGATCTTTCGGAGTGGTTAATTTGCTTAGATCAATCAGAGAACCGTTCTATTTCAGGTTGCATTAACAAATTACGCGTTTTCGTGGAAAAGTAGCTGGAAAATCAGCTTGTATTAATATTTTAAAAGAAAAAAAGCGTAAAAAATCAGGTGTGTGTTACAGCGGCCCCGGCAGTGTGGTGCATTTTGAAAATTTGAAACTAGGTAAAGTAATACTAGGTAAAAGTGTCACCTAAAAAACTAGGTAAAGTAATACTAGGTAAAGTTCTCAGATAAGAAACTAGGTAAAGTAATACTAGGTAAAGCCCAGAAAAACTAGGTAATACTAGGTAAACCTAAAACGCTCGAAATCAAGTCAAAATATTATTTTTGGTTCAATAGAACAATGATGAAGTTAGTGGAGTTAAAATTTACGAAATTTGACACATTTCAAGTAAATATTTGTATTTTTTTATCAAATATGTCAGAAATTCATTCTCTGGGCCACTGTAATTGTGGGAAAGCCGGAAAATTGAAGGTTTGCTGACTGAAAAAGCCACGTAAAACTGAAAATATCAGACTAGGTAAACTTGTTTTACCTAGAAGTACCTAGTTATGTGGATTTAAAACTAGGTAAAGTAAAACTAGGTAAAATAGAGTAACCAACAACTAGGTAAAGTAAATCTAGGTACTTTTCCCGAATATTAACTAGGTAATACTAGGTATACCTAATTACCTAGTTACCTAGATAAAAAGTGCACCACACTGGGCCCCGGCACCCATGGAAGCGGTGTGTTTGTGGGTTTGAAACCTGTCGAGGCGATGGGAAGTAGTCGACACAAAGCCCAACCTAGGCCGTCGAAAGTCAGCAATGGCAAGTAGATAAATGGGGACCAAACCGGCGCTGTCTTGCACCCACCGACAGCAAAAGGGGAGGGTTGTTGTTTAGAAGGCTGCCGGACCTTCTGTCTCTTCCTGCTCTATAGCAGTTGGCTACTCCTAGTCCGAAAGGACAAAGTGTTACAACAACAAAATAACAATTCAACAGGACATATAATGCAGCGGAACCACTGACAGCATCATCAATATCGACTTTGTCCTTGGTCTCAGCCGTGAAGTAAAAACATTTGGATTGTTAGTTTAATGGTTGCCCCATCCGCGAAACCCATCAGGTCCAATTTTTCGGCCAATCATTTCCCATTTTGGTACTATGTATGTCAATCAGAAAAGGTGCCGAGATAAGACGTTTTTTGCCTGAGGAAATTGAGACGTTTAGCGATGGGTGTAAAGTTTCGCTGATTTTTGATATTGTACCCCGATTTTTGAAACAACCAATCACCTTTCCTTTTCCAGAGCCGATCCTATAAAGTTGTACATACATGGTGCATAATATGGTAAATTCGCTTTTCCAATGCTTTATATAACAGCAGCTTTGAAAGCATTTTTATACATACTGTAGATTCTCGGGAAGAATATCGGAAGAAAACTAAGTAACAAAAGCACTGCCCTACAGAGCAACTGTGCGGAGATGCACCACAGCTAACAGAAAGAAGCTAATACGATGAAAGCATAACAGAAAAAGCAACTACACTAAATGACCAGAAAGCTGCTCTAACTAACACCAAATCTTTGGGGCGTGCAAAAATTATGTAATGTCATGAGGGGTTGGGAGGTTCGCCAAATGACTACTAAGCATTACGGTGGGGGAGGGGGGTTGCGGTTGGCGACTTCATTACATAATTTTTTTAAAGTGCAGAAATCACTGAAATGGCCATAATTTTGATTGTTTTTAACGTACAGTACATGTACATGTAATTTCGATTTGAAGCCAACAGTGACCTTTGACATCATATTAAGAGTTTATAAGGGTATAGCACTTATCGACTCGATCTTTTACAGGATTCGTGCTTCGATTTGGATTCGACTATCAAATTTTTCCCTGACTGGACACCAAATTCTCTGAATTTTCCCTGACTCCCTAAATTATTTAAAATTATGTGAATTTCCATGACTCGCTGACTTACGCCGACTGACTGACGCTGACCGGTCCCGCACGAACTCTGGTTTATAACTATCGATTATCAGTCAAGTGATATGGCAGCAGCCCTAAAATCCATGATAAAGCACTTTGGTTTCATTGAATCGGCTCTATTATCCTCCATTTGGTGCTGCTCCCTGGTGATGATGGCGACAATTTCCGTTTCTGTTCCGTACATTCAGTTTTTACTGATGTTTTCTCGTTAAGAGATTCAATGCACCATGCTACTTTTCCACCAAAACGCGTAATTTGTTAATGCAAGCAGAAATAGAACGGTTCTCTGATCGATCGAAGCAAATTCCCCACTCCGAAAGATCGGCGCCCAATTGGGGTCGCTGCTGATGCAAACGGTGCGCACGGTGCGTAACGGTGCGAACGGTGCGTAAACTACTAACTGCCTGTTAAAACAGCGGCTGCCGACATATGCGGCTGTTTTCCCCCACCGGGCCGATTGAGGTCTATATGGTGGTGGATTGGATACGGGTGGAGCCTGAACGCATCACGTGACTAATATGTTCATTAACAACTTATGGGAAGCGACGAAAATTTGCCTGCCTGCCTAAGCCTAAGGAGGGACCCCTAAAAGTCAGTTAAGGCAAATCTCGGTAAAGGTTAACAATCTAGGTCCCTCCGTGGCCGGCCAAATCAATAATTGGTCTGGCCGCTATTTAATAAGGAAGAGGTCAGAGCTGGCTGCTGGCTGCCTGTGCGCACCAATTAGAAGTCAGGCGGTGCAATAATATTAGACAATAGGAAGTTGAGAATATCTGTTTATTTTGATAAGTCTACACACACACACACACATTATACAACACGAAGATTCAAGCGCACATACAAGGCACACAATTGAGCAAAGACGTTGAACGACCACATGTAGGCCAGCAGAAAGTTCGTGGCAAGTGGAATGTTCGAGTTCTCGAACCAAGAGCCAGCTCTGATCGACTTTTTGCGGCCTTTGTGAGTCGGGCACCGCCAAAGAAAGCCATCGTTCTTGTAGCACGAATCAGAGACTAGCGTCATCTGTCGTACACAAGGAACAACGTCGGAGGCGTACGTCGAATCAACGATCGCTGCTGACAGTAAAGCATAGTGTCGCGAGGAGCGGAAACGTTTCTGACGAATCGAAAGATAGCTGGTTCCATATTCGAGAGAGATTACAAGAGCAGGACCAGTGTGATGCCATTTGATAACTCCTTGTTATATATACACTTCGTAATCGGTCATTATTATAGCTTATTAACGGAACGGAATCACTTGTTGTTTGTTGCTGTTGTTACCGCGCAATCTGGTGCTAGTTTAGCATTGAGGTCGTGTTTAGCACAGGGCTGTTTGTTTTCCGGAAAAAAACTCAAGCCGGTTTTTTTCCGGTTTTTTTTCCTGTTTTTTTTCGGTTTTTTTCCAAAAGTTATTTTCCGAGATGACAGAAAAAAATTTTTAACAATCGCTTTTTATTGCAGAATTCAACGGAATAGCGTGAGTCTTATTGCAAAATGCACTAATTTCATGTTTTAGAGTAGTCATTTGATTTTAAAACAACAAAAATACAATAATAAAAGTTGCCTGAAAATGGTACCAATATTTTTTGCGAAAAATAGCTAAGTTATGCTATGGAAATGCTTGTATGGCTTCTATTAACTTAAATTCAAAGCGTTTGAAGCGAATTTAACCAGTTAGTATGCCTATTTCCTTTAAAAACTTACTTGAGTTTTTTTCCGCATTTTAGTTTTTTTCCGAGCCCCTAGGAAAAAAACCGGTTTTTTTCCGGAAAAAAACGAAAAAAACCGAGGAAAAAAACCGACCCAACAGCCCTGGTTTAGCATTCTTGCACGGCCGGACTTATAATTGGTGCGCACACACAGCCAGCGGCCGGCTCTGACCTCTTATTAAATAGCGGCCAGACCAATTATTGATTTGGCCGGCCACTGAGGGACCTAGATTGTTAACCTTTACCCAAATCTCAACGGATTTGAATGAATCCTTTTTAAATGAAAGATCAATAAATTCTTAAAAGATTGCTGAAATTTTCATTAATGTGCTCTGCTTAGATCCTGAGATATACGCCCTCATTAGGAACCCCTAAAAGTCAGTTAAGCCCCTCTTTTTCCTCTGGTTTCCTTCTGGTTTCCTCTTTTTCGTTTTCCTCCTTTCTGGTTTCCTCTTCTTTTCCGTTTTCCTCCTTACCGGTTTCTTCTCCTCCTATTCCGGTTTCCTCCGTTTTAAGAGGCAGTCTCTGGTCAGATCGCGTTTTTTTTGGCCTTTTGCCCTATTCAGACCCGAAAATTGAAACTTTGAGCTAGAGAGCTCTAAGTTGGCACACTAATGCATACTTATGAGTTATCTTTCAGCTGCAAAGGATTAGTGGATTTGACGCTCCTGTCCTGAGATATAACCTTCCGAAAATCGGTCCGCTTAAATAATAATGGGACCAAAATTTCAAAGCCTAAGTCTACCATATGTGATGCCACTAGCCTAGGTACCGGTAGGTACCCTAATATATGGTGCCAGTACCTTAAACGGCATTAAGTGACTGACTGTATTAGAATTTCATTGTTATCAGATTCGGATGGGATGCGATCGATCTGAAGCTGGACGACTGCTCGTAGTAATGATACAGGGTTCGTGCGGACCTGGAAAGTCAGGGAGTCATGGAAAAGTCAGGGAATTTGGTGTCTGGTCAGGGAAAAATTTGATAGCATCAGAAACATCTCGCCTTCAAGGTACTGTCAGAACTTTTCACAATACTATTTTGAAAATTGGTTTTCTGATTTTATATACTACTACTTAAACCGAAATTTATCCTCTGAATACCGTTTAAATGCCTTTTACAATGAAAATTTTTAAAATTTTCTCAGATTGGTTGCAGTTTTTCTCAGATTGGTTGGTCAGGGAATTTTGACTTCGGTGATGGAAAAGTCAGGGAATTTTGCTATACAAAAGTCGCACGAACCATGTGATAGCAGTGCAAGGGCGTTAGATCAGTCATGGCACTTAATATTAGGCTCGCGGGCCGGGCTGGCCTCGATTTTTTAGGGGGCAGGGCAGGTGAGACCACCAAAGTTGGACTTTTAGATTGGATCATTTCAATTATGACTTTGAAAAGCTTTTCTAAAAGTGGGATTAATTTTCATGGATCAATTTCAAACTTTAAAAGGGAATAAACCAGAATGTGATGGGAGGAGACCGGAAAAGAGGTAACCAGAACAAACCGGTTCAGATTAGGCGGTCCTGATCTAGCCGTATAGAGATGTGCGCAGTCTGTCCTGTGTTCAGCCATTTTTATTAAGGTGCTTTAGTAGTCTGCTGAAATGAGTTCGGTGAGGACGCAGAGTGCCGCCAAGAAGCAGTCGGTAGAGAGTGAGCTGTTAAAGTTGTCGACCACTCTGTGGCAAGACATCTGTAGTCAGCCGGTGCCCCATTCTGTGCCTCTGTTATGGAAGGAGCATCTACAGATCAGAGAGCTCCTGGATAAGATGCGATCGCTCAACCCGCCTCAGTCTCTATTTTCGGATCGTATCTCAAGAACGGCCGAATTGGATGCTTTTTCAAAATGGGCCGATGCTGTCAACATTGAGACGTTCAAAGTTACTGTGGCGGCGTTCGATAAGTTCGGACTTGGTCTCAAGGCCACAGGAGATATTGAGGAAAAAGAGCCCTTGGTCAAGGTTCCCCGAAAAGCTATGATTACGCTGGACTCAGTTAGAAAGTCTTCTATGCTCAAAAAGGCAGGGAGCGACCGTAGATGATCTCAATTTTTGTTTTAATTTTTTTCACTCTTTTAGGCGTATGAATTAGATCCGATTGTCAAAAATATGGACAACGTGGCGTTGGCTTTGTACGTGCTGTGTGAAAAGCTGAAAGGACGCGAGTCCAACTGGTGCAAGTACCTGAACGTGCTGCCCGATCATTACACCACCCCGCTTTACTTCTCTGTGGAAGAGTTTGAGTTGCTGCGACCATCGTCTGTCTTCGAAACAGCGCTCAAAATGTATCGTAACATAGCTCGCCAGTTTGCTTATTTTCACCTTATGTTGGCTCCAAAGTCAACCGAAAGTCAAAGTAGAATATCCATGCTAAAACCGGACAAAAAACCTGCAGAAAAGGCAGTTCCCCTTTTGGAGAAAACGCCGCTCACTTGTTTAAACTTTACATTCGACGCCTACAAGTGGGCTGTGGCTACGGTAACAACCAGAATTAACTTGGTGCCCAGCGATCAGCTGACCAACGACGACGGATCTCCGGTTCAGGTGAGAGTGGTGCTGTCCGTCTGTCTCTGTGATGTGTTTGAGTGCAGGTGCCAGCTTTGATACCTTACCTGGATTTGGCCAATCATGGTCCGGCGGGCGTAGAAGATAAGATGAGTGTGCATTACAGTGTGTCTGACCAAAAAGCTTTGTGCACAGCCACTCAGGACTACGAATTTGGAGACCACGTCACTATTTTCTACGGCCCCAGAACCAACATCGATCACCTTGTTCATAATGGATTTGTCCCTGATACAAACTACTTTGACATCTACACTGTTCGACTGGGTAACAAACAGGCACTTTCGTATCTATGGTTTGGCGGAATTTAAAACCTTTAAATGAAAGATTAATAAATTCTTGAAAGACAGATGTAACGTTTATTAAGATAGCCTGCTTAGTTCCTGAGATATTTGTCCTCAGAGTCAAAACAGTGATTTTTGCAACGAACAAGGTTTTATTATTCCGCTGCACTTATTAATAAAACAGGTTCCTATTGATGAGGGCCAACAACTAGGCTTTACTGATTAGCCATACCCTCCGTTACTTTACCACTAAAGCCTCAATAGCCATCAGCAGTATGAATTTGTGATAGTGTTGAAGTGTAACAGAATTTGAGTAGCGCTTTTGTTTATTGCCGAAATTTTTGTTTCGAATTTGAGAGCAAATATCTTAGGAATTAATGCAGTATCTTAATAAAAATGTCACCAAATTATCAAGAATTTATTTTTCTTTCATTCAAAAACAACTCTCAAATCGGTTGAGATTTGCGATAAAAAACTGCGGGGTTTGTTTTTTTTTGACGGACCCTGTACATGGGATACCCTGTATCATACATGGACCGGGAAAATGGGTTGGGTGGGAGTAGTCGAAATCTGAAAATTTAGGGGTGGGCCTACCGGTTTGGGGGGTCGCGGCCATTTTTGGTGGGTGCGTCAGGAGCGGCAGGAACAAAAGTCGGCTTCAGGTGGGTATGTGGGGTCTTTTGGGGGTCGAGCCCAAATTGGGGAGGGCCGGCACATTTGGTGTAGAGGTTTAGACCGCAAAGCCACTGTGCGCGACGTCGTGCGCTCATACTCTCGGCGCGGCAAGTTTCTTCCCGCAAATGGTTGGTCGTCGGCACAAAGCCCCACCCAATTTCATTTGCTGCCTTCGCTGTTAGCGGTCAGACACATACTCGAAGATCATGTTACTTAGTACGAATCACGGGAGAAGTGTAAGCGTGTACCGGGCGTAAGCAGCAGAGGTGTGTCTGCAATGTTGGGCACTGTTTTTGCCGGTGTCTCTGCCGATGCGAGGTGTAGGAATGTTTAGTAAGCGGTTTCTGTATGGTTCTGCTTTCTGCAGGCTTGTCGAAGAGAGACAGACTGTACGCAGAGCGTGTGGAGCAGTTGCGGCAGCTGGGTCTGCAGCCAAACGAGTCGTACGACATCAGAGCAGGGGAGGATCCGATTCCTCTGGAGATGTACCGGTTTGCTCGGGTCTTCGTGTCTGACATGGACGACTCAACCTCGGCGCCAAATCAAGTGAAGGCGTGGAAGTTTCTGCGCGATCGTTTCGAGTTGCTGTTACACTCGTACCGCTCTGGCAAGCACCGACAGCTGTCCTCCACTGATGGATTGCCGTGTGCCGGCCTCATCGCCCGCTTTTTGGACGGGCAGCAGGCCATTCTTGAAGAGGCGGCCGGGTTTGCCGGCCGCAAGGTGCGTCAATTTCAAGAGAAAGATATCGACGCTGACCTGAGAGATCTGAAGCTGGATCATGTGATCAGAGAGCCGTTTAAGAATTTTGAAGGCCTGGACTGAGTGCTGATTGTGTGCTTTAAACTCATAGTGGCGGCGTCGCCCGCCTATGCAGCTAGGATTTGCAGTATGCACAGTTTTAGATTGTTTTCTTGTCAGAAGTAAATATTTAAAGATTTGTTTTCTGCTTTCTCCACTCCGTCTTGTCGGATGAAACAATTACTCAGTCTTGATTGCTATCCAAGCTATTTATTACTTATGGAGGCTGTCTGTTCTATTGTAAATAGAGATGAGGGCTCGTAGTGGTTCTGGGGTTCGGTTAGATCGTTTGATGCGTTTGGTGGAGCGAACCATTTTATGCTATCAGGTACACTTTCGGTTTTGTGTTTGAGCAGTAACGTAAGAACCGGTGATTGGCAGGATCCGATCACTGGCTTGTTCAGTACGTCTCCGGCGGCCTTTCCTAATCACGCATGGATTCGGGACAACGTTTATGCCGCACATGCCGTCTGGGGCATGTACTTGGCTTACCAGAAAAGTGCCGATTTTGATGAAGACGTGGCAAAAGCTAATGAATTGGGAAAGGTTCGCTACAGTTCTTGTTGACCTCGGTTTTCTGGGTAGTCCTAGTCCCATGCGTGATGTGCGATCATTACCAGACAGCAGCGCCCGATCTGACCACAGCTTAATGATAAAGAACTCGCATGCCTGGTTGCAACTTATGCGGTAAGGCGCACAGGTGGCCCTGTCTGGTATCACCTGGGTCGGTTAGTGAGAGGAGAGCCTAAGCGTTCTATTGCCAGAGGCACACATGTAACAGGCCATCCGCCGAAAGGGGGAGGGGCGTTGGGGGGTCTGGCGCCGGCCGGGGGGGTCTGAGCCAAAATTTTGGGAGGGGGTGGGCACTAAAAAACGCTCAAAAATCGAAAAAATCGCACTTTTTTTGGCTAAAAATCGCCAAAAATCGCTAATTTGGGCTGAAATATAGCTAAAAAGTGCTGTTTTGCAGGCGATTTTGGCAATTTTTGCGTTTGAAATTGTAAAAAATTGCAAAAATTTGCTCAAAATTTTACTTGTCAGAAAAATCTGAGGGGGGTCGGCGAAATCGTCTCGGGGGGGGGTCTGGCCTAAGCCGGGTGGGGGGGGGCAGACCCCCCCAGACCCCCTGTTACATGTATGGCCGGAGGGGACCGATCTTGCGCACAGACTACTTTCAGGTTTCTATTTATACAGGGTGTGCCAAAAAAAACAACCCAGCAGATTTTTCGCTGTAGCAACCGCAAATATCAACCGATTTGAATGAATCCTTTTTTAAATGAAAGATAAATAAATTCTTGAAAGATTGATGTAACGTTTATTAATGTACGCTGCTTAGTTCCTGAGATATTCACTCTCAAAATCAAAACAGTGATTTTGGCAGTGAACAAGAGGGATTTTTTATTATTCCACTGCACTTCGTAATAAAACGGACTCCTGCTACTGCTGAGGGCTATTGGAGGCTTTAGTAGTGACACATAAACTCGATTCACTTCAACAGTAAAGTGTCATTAGCCCCCAGCAGTAGGAATCTGCTTTATTATGAAGTGCAACGGAATCGCTCTTGTTCTTTGCCAAAATCTGTTTCGACTTTGAGGGTAAATATCTCAAGAACTAAGCAGTGAATCTGAATAAAAATTGCACCAATCTTTGAAGAATTTATCAATCTTTCATTCAAAAAAGGAGTAATTCAAATCGGTTAAGATTCATGGTTGGAAAAGTAAAAAATCTGCTGGGTTGTGTTTATCATTCTTGTTCACTGCCAAAATCTCTGTTTTGACTTTGAGGGCAAATATCTCAGGACCTAAGCAGGCTATCTTAATAAGCGATTCATCAGTCTTTCAAGAATTTATTTATCTTTTATTTAAAAAAAGATTCATTCAAATCGGTTGCGATTTGCGGTTGCTACAGCAAAAAATCTGCTGGGTTGTTTTTTTTTGGCACACCCTGTATAATAAGGTTTATTGCACACGTTGTTAGTAAGAGAACATGTTTATAGAATGGCGACCAGGACAAAAGAGAAGCTCCAGTGCAAAGCAGTTAGCTGGCAGTGCACTTAGGCAAACCGCAATCCTCGATTACTAATAACAGATTCCAATTGTTCACTACTCTACGTATTTGCAAAGAAATTCTTCTTTGCGTTGATACCACTACTCTGCAGTTTCATCATCTGTGAATGTCCGCGCGATTTTCGCTGTTTAAGCTCAAAGAGATCGCTAGGGTTCAAATCAATTAATCTATTTTTTATCTTGTAGCATAGTATTAAATCTGTTTTTATCCTTCGTTTTTCTAACGTTTCGAGTTCCAGCATTGTAATACGCTCTAAATATGGTCTCTCAGACCAGCCGCATCTATAAATTAATATCCGCGTAAAATATCTCTGATCTTTATATTTTGTCAATTTGACAGTGGTACCCGTTTTATCCACTAGCTATCACTGGTTTTCCATAGCAGCACTCAAAAATGGGACTGGCTTGACGGTGGACTAAGGTAGTAAATTCGGGGTCTAGTACTGAAAATCGGAATTTTGGTTAAACTGTTAAAACGAAAAACGCTAGAGAAGTCGAATACAGCAAAACGTTCATTGTTCAACAGACATTTTTAGAAAATGATAACGAAATTGTTCAAAACTGGCTTCCACGAAAAATCGAAGGGTGGTAGAAAACTGGTCTCGGTCATCGTTCGGGGGTCTGGTCTGATGGATTGGGGTGGACCCGAGGCTCGCGTTTCCGTAGTGCAACCATGCTATGCTACAGAAACACTCTGGGAAAATGCCAGAGCCACTGTACATGTATGACAGCACTAGAATTGTGTGATTGCAGACGTGCGTTAAACTGATGCAGTCGCTAATGGAGTGCATGATGCGGCAAGTGGAGAAAGTGGAGGGGTTCAAGCTGTACCAGAAGCCGTCAGACTCTCTGCATGCCAAGTACTCTGCCAAAACCAAAGCCACTGTTGTCGGGGACGGTCAATGGGGACACTTGCAGATCGACGCTATTAGTCTTTACTTATTGAGCTTGGCCCAGATGACCGCCTCTGGTTGGTCTCTCTGTCTCTTGCCTCACTCTGTGCACGTCTCTCTTTTTCAGGCTTACAGATCGTCAGAAATTTTGATGAAGTTGCTTTTATTCAGAATCTCGTCTATTACATCGAAAACGCTTACCGAATTCCGGTAAGCGCGCGTTATTTGACCTGAGAATAGGGATGCAAATGGTATAAAAAATACCTAATACCAGATGGTATCTTGACACAAAATAATACCAAAATAGTTGATAAACCGGTCGCTAGCTGTTTGGAATGAGCTTTTTCAGGAAAAATATATAAGTTTTGCCGCAGTGGAAGAGTTTTTGTTGCATCTAAAAGAAATCTAGTCATGCCGAGAAAGAAGACGAGCAGAATTTGATGGTTTTTCACTGACTCGGGGATGGACAGCACGTTGTGACGTTTGCGGTCTAGGAGCGGAGCAGTTATTGTTAATTAAGACCAACCTGCATTTTTTAAGAATTTTCCATGAGTGGTTGTTATAGCTAAATTGGTCAGAATTCTTTGTTGTTTTGTTGCTCTCGGTAAAGCGACGTTTTGTTATGCCTATCTGCACTGTTAAACTTTTAGTAAATTAGAAATAAAGAGAAAACTCTGACCAGAAGAGCTCTGACATGGTATACAGTCGCAAAATATGTAGAATTTATCGCTGAAAAGCTAATTTTTTAGTTATTGAAACTATTTGGTATTATTTGGTTTAAAAATACCAAATTATACAAAAAATGCTTAGAAAGTACCAAATAATACCGATTACCATTTGCATCCCTACCTATGCATTCGGTTTCTGTTGTTGTAGGATTACGGTATTTGGGAAAGGGGCGATAAAACGAATCAGGGCATTCGAGAGCTAAATGCCAGTTCTATTGGAATGGCGAAGGCAGCCATGCAGGTGGGTGGCGGTGGTTGTGTGACGGTGGCAGTAATGCGCAGCAACAATTGAAGGCGCTGAACGATGTGGGCGATTTATTTGGCGACGGTTCTAAGGGTTCTGTAATTCACGTGTTGCCCGATGAGATTCAGCAAAACGCAGCTGTGCTCAGTGCTATGCTTCCCAGGGAGTCATTTTCGAAGGTCTCTTTTCTTCCGTTGTATTTTCTCACTAGTAGTTCAGGTCAGATGTATTTTAGGAGACAGATGCGGCCCTGTTAAGCATCATTTCCTACCCTGCCTTTGCCATCGAGGACAAAGACTTGATCGAGCGCACGAAAAGCACCATAGAAGATGTTCTACTGGGCAACTACGGGTGTCGTCGGTTCATCCGCGACGGGTACAAGACTGTTTTGGAGGTGAGTGAGTAGTGGGTCTCTGATGAGTGCACTGCGGCTGTGCAGGACCCCAACCGATTGTACTACAACAATGCCGAGTTGCAACAGTTCGAGAACATAGAATGCGAGTGGCCGGTGTTCGCCTGCTTCCTGCTACTTGATGCTCAGTTCAACTCGGACACAGAAAAGGTCTGATTGATCGCCCTTACTTCTCTTGTCTTCTCTTGCAACTGATCTTTTAGATGTTCAGCTACAGAGTTTTATTGGACCGTGTTGTAATCAACGAAGGTGGATTGCACTTAGTGCCTGAATACTATTACGTGCCTAGAGAAAAAGTACCGAGTCTACGCTTAGGTCAAAGTCCAAACGCCAACCTTTGTGTTGTAGGTGGCAGCTGAGGCAGCAAATCGCACATCGCAGGAGAGACAACCGGGCGGTCGAAAGCCGTATCTGTGGGCACAGTCTCTCTTTATTGTTTGTCAGCTGATAATGGAGGGCTTCCTGAAACCGGCCGAACTCGACCCTCTCAGCCGTCGCCTCTCTGTCTCTGAGAAGAGGCCGCCTACTGAAGTACAAGGTATGCTTGGCAGTGCTCAGTCACTGCATCAACAGAACCAGAGAACATGGTCTCAATGCCCAATGCCTTTCATTTTTGACTCTTACGTTTTTTTTACTCTTACGTGTAATCGACCAATTCCTTCCCTGAAAACGCATACTCGGAAGTTTCGAAGTAGATACTGAAAAGGTCTCGGCACCAATGAAAGGTTTTTTATTAGTAAACCAAAACTAGTTTTACACACAAAATATAAGAACCGCACGGACACACACACACACACACACACACACACACACACACACACACACACACACACACACACACACACACACACACACACACACACACACACACACACACACACACACACACACACACACACACACACACACACACACACACACACACACACACACACACACACACACACACACACACACACACACACACACACACACACACACACACACACACACGCACACACACACACGCGCGCACACCCGAAACACTCCTACAAACAATAATCAAACTCTTTATCACGTAACGAAGTGTCGAAGTACAGTACGTAAATCTGTTTTATGGGTGTATCGTAGTGGTTTTAAAGTGTGTAAGATGATCAAAAACTTAGCAGAGGCGTCAGGTTCGAGCGTGTTTCTATGGATTGGATTATAACGTATGGAGAGTTGGTGTTGGTTGCAGTGTCTGTCCTGGCGGAAACTGCCGATGTTCAGGCAATTCTGGCCCAGAACGACTTGCAAGTGCAGACGTTGGAAGAAGTCGATCCCATTTTCACTTTGCAACCACCCACTGTTTTGGCCAAAATACTTACTAGAGTTGGTATGTGCCTTTGATTAATTCATTATAAGAAAGACATACGTAGTTAGTTATTATACGTACATGAAAGAGGAGGCTTATGGGTTCCTGCTAAGGAGGTGCTTGTCCCTTACTGGAAAGGCCTCATGGTCTAGTACAGTCAAGCACTTAACGCCGTTTATGGTACCGACACCATATAAGTAGTGGTACCATGTGGTACCCCCACGTTCGGGGCTTGTGGTGGTACCATATACAATGTATGGTACCAGTGGTGACGGTACCATATAAGGTGACGGTACCATGTATGGTACCCCTACCTTCACGTTGTTACCAGTACCTACCACTCTGTTCAGATTTCGTACCATGGTACCGGCACCCATGGTCATGGGTAGGAGTACCATATATGGTACCACCATAGTCGCCGAACGTGGGGGCACCATATATGGTACCAGTACGATATATGGTACCGGCACCTTATATGGTGTCGGTACCATAAACGGCGTTAAGTGCCTGACTGTAGTAGGTGTTTGTAAGATATGGTTGTGCAGGAAACAACAGCAAGATGAAGTTGACCGGCCGACCGGAGAACCGAGACGTGGGAATTTTAAGCACGAGCAAGCTATATCAGTTAGGCAGCAAGTTCATTGTTTTCACTCCGCAGGTGCCACTAGTGCTCATGTTGACGTAGGTGCACAGGAGGGTGGTGTTTAGTTTATGGAGGCGGCTCGCTCTCATCTCATGTACGACATCCGGATCTTGGCCGATGAGTGGCGATCGGAGTTGCAGTACTTGCACAACTGCTGGAACAGCTACCCCATCTCCGGCCGACCGCTGATCGCTGTCGTTATCTCACGGCACATGCTCACCGGAACTGGCGGTAGCGACTTTTCTTTTCTTTAAAACAGTTGTGTTTTTCTCAGCCTATGAAAAACTGATGCTTTGTAAGATAAAGTAAATGCGTGTAACGTGCGCTGAGAAAATTTGTAGACGACGCTGCAACACGATCTGCCGTGGTGATTGGCACCTTGAAGAAGCTGAAAACCGGCTACCTCGGAGGTTCGCGCGTGGTTATGCAGAACATAGCTCATTTCTTTCGCACCACGGCTGTGAGCAAACTGGAGTTTCGTAAGTTCAGTGGCCGCCTCTCATTCACTGAGTGAGTTTGTCTGTTTGAGACGACGAACATTCTCTCGAAGATCTCTTGGTGACGCCGGAGAAAGACGATGAGTATCGCGTACTGCCTGGGAGCGGCAGTCAGGTGCCTCTGAGACGACTGGACTCTGTGGACGGCGGTCAACGGCAACAGACCTTCTCGGCCATTCACAAGCAGTCCATGCGACATCGCAGCATCATTTTGGACAGCAACGACGCAGGTAGGTCTCACAGCACTTGATCTTCTGCTCGTACTCAGTATTGTTGGTTGAAGAGGCATGGTGTAGACTAGATTTTACGAGTTTTTGATGTTCTACTAACATTCTTTAGATATTCGCGCCCGGTGCGAAAGTATAGAAGACGATATAATCACTGAGCATTGTAAGGCAAACTACCCATTAAACGCTTCATCCTAGTACTGCACGATTAGTGCTTTACGTTTGCACGCCTTCGCACGTATGTAAAGTAGCCTCTGTTCGTACTTACATTGTATGTACATTGTACGAACGCATGGCTCGTTTTGGTAAATGTTGTTTGTGATGCATGTGTGAATTTAGCGATAGGTTGATTTTTTTAAAGCTAGTGGCAACGCCGTTTCGCTTTCAGCTCTTTTCGCTTGTTTCAGATTTGCAGCGTCTGCGGCTACAGTATCATATGACGGAGGAGGACGAGAAAGAGAAAGCTTCCAAAGGACCCAGTATCACAATTAACGAGTCACGCGAAAGTGATAATGAAAGCAGCAGCGGCGGCTCGGACGTTGATGTCAGTGGCGGAATGCTCAAAGACGTGCGTTCTTTTGGCAGCATGAGCTTGCGCTCGATCAGCAGCAGGTTAGTAAAAATTTTATTCGCGCTTACTCTACCTACGATGGCCAGCGATATTTGGGCGGTAATTCGCACTACTACTATGTAGAGTTGTTTCATGGAAATTTCCAGGAAAATTTCCCGGAGGGTCGCAAAAAATGAAACAAGGGAAAATATTCATTACACGTTTTTAATTACTCTGATCTATTTCCCGCTTTAAGGCGATCTGAGAACCTTTGATTAGGTCCATTTCTGGCTGTATTTCCGAGTTCAGTTTGTTGAGTGAAGCTTTATTTCAGTTCGTCATTGTGTTTGTTTGAGGACAAAATACAACGCCCAAACAGAAATGCATGCCCTATCAAAGTTTTTCTTAATACGGTGCCCCATTTGGCGGCAATCTTTGAAAAAAGCTTTTATTTTTTAAAAATAGATATATTTTCGCAATGTTTACGAAAAATTCATCTAAAAATTAACTTAAATTAAATACTTCAAATATGGACCATTTATTTACTGGTTTAAAAATAACTAATTACTAGTCTGTTTGCTACGCTACTCAGAAAGCTGTTTTTTTCTATAAGAAATTATAGTGTAAAAATATGCTGACTTTTTTTATTGACACAAAAAGGCTTCGTGCCTTATGGAAATTTTCCAGTAAATTTCCAGAAAATGTTCGGAAATTTTCCAGCTGACATTTTTTCCGGAAGAGGAGCATCTCTACTATAAAGGCTAAAAATACAAAAACAGCTAGCGAATAAAAGGCTGAATATGTTAGAGAACGGTACTCCAAATTTTCAGATTTTGACTACCCGAACCCATTTTTCCGGCCCATGTATGTACATAGAAGCAAAAGTATGTACATACTGTATACTCACTAAGCATGCCTCTTGATAGGAACAAGACCGTGACGTAGATTTTGAGAAAATGAGTGGTATAGTGGTTAGGTGCGTCCAAGGTTCCTTCACCTAAGTTAGATTTTTCGTTGACAGTATCGGTGCGCAAACTACCCAAACACCGCTGGAATTTAACGGTTACGTTAATTTGCCATAGTAAAGCTACTGAACAACTGTAATAGTGAGTAGGGGCTGGCGTAATAGAGCTTGTATGACTTGTGTTGTTCAGTGTTGGTCTGAAGCACAGTTGGAGCGACACCAGTCTCGGCTCGTCTGACTGGATTCTGGATGCAGTGTTCGCGTAAGAGTCGCAGCTCACTGCTCTCCGTGTTCTTGTTGGTCTTGCTAAAGCCGAGTTTGTCTGGTGGTCGTAGCAGCTCTTAGTTTTTGGTGTAGTTACTGCCGGTGCTAGTCGTACGTTGTAATCATTGTAGCCGGGCCACCGTCCACTGTCGCTTTGTTTTGTCCTACTGCGTTAAGTTGGTTTCATTTACACCTTAGACTCTTTAACGGTCACACATATGTGGTTGGTTATTCAGCCAGGTTCGGTGTGCTTGCAGTCTCCATTTACGTAGTAGTGATGATTGGTTTGTGAAGTGCATTCAGTTTCTGCAACAACCACAAGTTTGTGACCACCTGTAGTAGTTGTGTAGCACTTAGAAGCATACTCTTCTTTGTAGGAGCGGTCTGGCCAGCTGCTTGCATGTGCCACCCACCCACGCACACCTGCTGTAAGACTCGAGTTTGGCTGTGTTTTTAGGATAGACGTACGTGGCTTGGAGGAGATGAACGTCAACGACGTTGTCAACATGCTGAACGACACCGAGTGCATCGACGAGCAGGGCAGCATAGTTCATTATCTCTGGATGAAAAAGTGTCGTCTCGTCTCTCTGTTGCCTGCAGTATTTTACTGTCGACTGTGTTTAGGGGGCCCGCATGGGACACGAAACTGAGCAACGTCGAAGGCACGACCGTCCGGAAGCTAATGGAAGAGCTGTATCGCAAAGTGCGCTTATTCTTCATACAAAGCGTTGTAATTACAATTGAGTATAGGCTTGCTACTCAAGAAACTGGATCTTGGTTCGTCTTTCTGCTGGTCTTTTAGAAAAGCGTTTGGAAGATTTGCCCAAGGTAGACGCACTACAGATGCAAACTTAATGAGTGGTCGAAACATTTATTCTGATAGGCAGTTACACATCTGCTTGTGCGACAAAAGCAGATCACCGTCGGAAATCCGTCTCAAAACGAGGAAGCAATCACGGCCCCCAAAAGCCCCGAAGAATTGGTTGAAATAATGAGTCGGGCCTATGGCAAAGATCCCAACTCGAATATGCTGGCGCAGGTTTTGAGTGCTGGTTTAACAACAACGTTGTATGCATCAACAATTGGCAGGAAATAATTGTGTCGCTAGGGTCACTGGTTCGCACTGACACAAAACTGTTCGACGAAATGTTCAGACTGCGAGTTGGACTCATTATTCAGGTGACAACTTTCTGTTGGTCTCTTTGTTTACCTACGTACAAGCGCATTTCTATGCAGGTATTAGCAAGCGAACTGGCGCGTACAAAGCAGATGAAAGTAGACGAAGCATCTATGCACCTTTTATCACTTAGTCCCTACGAGCTAAAAAACATGCTCTTCTCCCTACTCAGCGGGCGTCTAGTCGAAGGTGACCGACCTGGTAGGTGTTGCACTGCTAGTTAGTCAGCTGCATTGCAGACACGGTGGTGGACGAGGGGGCGCAGAAGAAGGAAGAGCGTACTGGCCTCGGTCAGCTGAAGCGTGAAATCGCCGAAAGAAAGGTAATACTGTGTAGGACGTAGAATGACCGACCGACTGGTGTTTGTGCCCGAGTATACTGTATGTGGGGCATGTCTCCTCGTGTATGACTGGTAGCGGCAGTTAATAGATTTTAGCAGTCCATTGCTTCACTGGGTATCGCCATGTCTGCTGCCAAAAAATGGTTGCGAACTCGTCCGGTATATTCAACTGCTGTTTTGTGGTGGTCATTCCCACTTGTCTGTTTGGCTGTTCGTTGCACTCAACCTTAACCATCCGTTTTGCAACCTGGTTTGCTTAGGCAAAGCTTCACTACCTTTTTAAGATTCTAAGTCAGCGTCAAACTGGGCCGGAAAAATCGTGAGCGGCTATGAGTTTACGGAGGAGGGTAGGCCGATTTTCCGAAAAAAAATCGCAAATCGCTGTAAAATGGCCGATTTTCCTCTGAGAAGCAAATTTCTGGTGAGGGGGCCGGGGCCAGTGAAGGGGAGGGTAAGCCCCCGTTAGCATTTGTCTTCTTGTCTCTAAGCAAACCAGCGTTACCGAAGCTCAGATTTCGTATTGCTGGCATGCTTGCACTTGACCGATTCTGAGTTGCGTGTCAATAACGAGTGCTGTGTATCCTAATCGCTAACTGGCTAGCCCTGTGTCAGGTCAGTAAGCCTGCTGCTGCTGTTGGTGTCTCGGAACATGTTGCCGCTCAGCAACGGTCCCCCAAAAAGCCGTCAAAGAGTCCTAAATGCGCTCGGCCTCAGGTAGACGCTCTGTTGTCAACTGCATGCTTCTGTCCCTCCGTCTGTCTGGTTCTGTGCAGTGGCCAGAGTATCGGTCTTATTTCAGTCGATGCGAGCGTCCATGCACGTGTCGATGGGCAGCGTTGCCCTGGGAGATCTGATGGACGACAACGAGGATGAGGAGGACAGTTTCGTCTTTGGAATTTGGCTGAGACACAGACGCATTGACGGCGCCCTCAACCGAGTGCCACCGGACTTCTATCAGGTACTCGCACAGTCGGTTTGGTCTGCTGATCGCCAGTTTGCTGTTGCAGCGGGTCTGGGAGACAGTTCGCAGGTTTCCACAAGGCCTTGTCATCGCAGGAATACCGCTAAGTTGGGGTTTGACTCAGGAGGTAAGTGCACTAACACACTCAGTTATTTTTCGATTTGTTCAGCTTGCTTTATGGTAATGTACGTACGTCGATAGATCGATGCCATAGGCATACATGCAACAGGGGGTCTGCCGACTCCCTTCCGATTTCTGGCAACTAATTGTTTGAGCAAATTTTTGCAATTTTTTACAATTTCAGACAAAAAAATTGCCAAAATCGCCTGTAATACAGCACTTCTTAGCTGTATTTGAGCCGAAATTAGCCGTTTTTGACGATTTTTAGCCGAAAAAAATTGCGATTTTTGAGCGTTTTTAGTGCAAAACCCTCCCTAGAATTAGGGCTTAGACCCCAACCCCATTCGGCGGATGACCTGTTACATGTCTGATCGGTAGCATGTGCATAGTAAGACTGTGGTGTGGTTGAGATGACTCGGCGCGAGATCAAGTTTGCGTTGCAAGTGGAGTCTGTGCTGAACAGGATACCGGAGCCGGAGTACCGGGAGCTGATGATCGAGGCTCTGGCGTTGCTGTCTCGACTGAACGTGGTGCTGAAGACGGACGTGCCGCGCATCCCCTACGACCCGTTTCACGTGGATCGCGTGCTGCACGAGGCCAATCAGATATTTGTCAAGCACAATGTAACCTGTTTAGTGAGCTTGTTTATTGGTAAGTAAGACGGATGGGTTGCAGAAGTCGATGGATACCATAGTGACCGAGTGTTGCGCGGCGGAGCCGGTAAAGGCGTGCGACGGCGCTCGCGGCATTTGCAGACACTTCTATGACAGCGCCCCAGCCGGCGAGTACGGCACGGCGCACTACATCCTCAAAGCCATGATGGACATCTTCTGTCCAGACAACTAGTGCACTGTGATGTTCTGTCTGTATTTGGTTACCTTGTAGCTTTATCTCTGCTCATCCCCTTCCCTAGTTTTCGGACGACTAGAGTGTTCCGCTCACATCTAGAGTACTATTTATTTGTGAGTAACGGTTTTTAGCTAATTCTCTTTCGAATAGTTTTCTGTATATCCAACCCCGGTTTTAGCAGTTCTGTTCTCATCCTGGTGCTCTAATTACTGAAATACCACCTTAACCGTGTCAATGCCGTCACCTTTCAGTAAAACAGTTCTTCTCATTTGCCACCACTGCTACTTCGGTTCCATTGCGCACAATCGAGAACAGCACAGAATGCTTGAGGCAAACGTCAGCAGGCCTGAAACTATACCACAATACTTCTGACATCCAGCCAATGACACACGATGGAGCTGTCTGCAGAGATTGAGAAACCGAACTAAACATACTGTACGTAAACAGCGGTACTGTATTTATTTCCGATATACCATACCATGACAGTGTATCAGGCGCAAAACTTTCAAGGAAAAAACTACGTTGCGTTCTGTTCTCGTCTACTGCAGCAACCGAATTACAGACAGTAAAAGAAAGTGACCTGGAGCGAGCAAGCATGTAACAGGTCATCAGCCGATGAGGTTGGGGGGGGAGTCTGGCGCCGGCCGGGTCTGAGCCCAAATTCTACGGGAGGGGTTGGGTACTAAAACGCTGAAAATCCCAATTTTGGGCTGAAATCATCAAAAATCATGAATTAATTTTCGAGGTAAAAAGTGCTGTCTTGCAGGATATTTTAGCAATCTATGTCTGAAATTCTAAAAAAATTGTAAAAATTTGCTTCAGAAATTAGTTACCAGGAAATTTGAGGGGAGCGGTCTGGGACACTCTCCCGAACCCCCTGCTACATGTGTGGACGGGTTATAACGGCACGTACCTTCAAGCGCAGCCAAGACAACGGCGACGGCGTTGACGGAGAAGCCAATCTTTAGAGCCATCATGCATTTCTGGAAGTCGTAGGTGTTCAATCTCTGACGGATGTGTTCGAATCGTTGCGAGTGAGCTCCGTGCATCAGACAGAACTGGTCCCAGGTGCCGGCGCCGTGCTGTACGGGCTGCGTGCTGAGATGCCAGTTATGGCTGGAAACGGCAATCAGGGCTGCAGTGGCCACCAGAGCTACGGTGCAGAAGGCGAGATGAGCTATCAGCCATTTGCTGTTCTGGTCTCTGGACGCTGCCAGACCGACAATGCCGTGCAACACGTACACTCCGCCCACCCAAGCTGCTGTGTAGTAAGGACAGTAGTGCGCAGCCAGAAACAAACAGGCCACAGCCAGCGCTGCCGTAACCAACCCGATGAACAGTTGGAAGAGGGCAAGTCGGAAGAGCCAAGCCAATGGTCGGTTGCCAACCGCTTCTGTAGACTCGGCTCTGCTTCTCGAATGATACGAAGGAGGTCCGCGTTCATCGTGGGTGGTCCATGGATTAGAGAGGTGATGAGAGGGTGGGGCACTGGCCACTGGCGTCGCCGGTCTAGACACAGGCAACACTTGCAATTCAACGCCTGGGTGCGCCTTTATATCCACCAGATTTTGTCTGCGAACGTAAAAATCACCCATCGTCAACAGTCAAATTTACGAGTGTCCCGTGTTAATGTGGACAAGTTTTGACAAACGAACGTACCGCCGGGCCTAGACAATCATTACTGGACACGTCGTACGTACATAAGACGTACAACTAACTGCTTGATGGCTTTAGTATCCAGTAGGAGCCAGCCATAGGCTAGAGGACAAAGCAAACAACATCGAAGCCTGATGCGCTGTTTGCTTTAGTAGCTCCCTCCCATTTATAAAATCGATTCAGTTGATGGAGGTGAAATTCAAACTTGTCAGTTCGAATTTCACAGGAAAATGACGACAAACTCACTCATTTGGGTATTGAAAATAAGGATTCTTCCAGCCTATTTCCATTGTGCTCAAGCTAGAGACAACCTGGCACAGTGCGTAACCGGCTCGGTGTACGTAAGCTGCTCAATTTTTAGATAAAAAGCTAGTAATCGCAGCTACCCAAACAGATGCATACAGAAATAAACAGAAGGGACCTGACACGCAGTTCCTCGTATACACATAAAATCTAACCGAAAAGGAATGTTGGAGACAGCGCAAGCAATCAGGTTAAAACGGCTGTTGGCTGTTTGTCTGATTCAAGGTCACTCATTTGTCTGAACTTGAACCAAGAGTAAAGACCAACCATCAGACTACAAGCGGCTATCACAATGAACAATGCGATTAGCGTCACCATGGCTCCATGTGGCAGACAAAACTCCTCGCTCTGGTTGCCATTGAATTTAGACGACGATTTCGTTTCTAAAAAGTCTTATTATTAATTGCAGCTTAGAACACGCCCAGAAACGGGTCCGGCGGGTCAAAATCGCAAAACTGGGATTGAGCCAGTAGCGTACCCAGGTGTGCAGGTGCCCTTTGCGGTAGAGGTAGGAAATAAACTATTAGCCAAAAATAAGAGAAATAAATTATGACCTACACCTGTCTATTTTGTGCCCAGAATGCGTTTTAAATGCGTTTTTGAAGGCTAATTTTTCGAAATTTTCTCGCCCCGGTAGGGCAGCGGCCCAACCAGGCAACTTTAAAATTTTACACTGCCTTTGCAAAATCCTGGGTACGCCACAGTAATGGACTGGGCCTAATCCTTTCGGGGAGTGACAATGGTTTGGGTGGTTGGTTCTGTTACCAGTAAGCCTGTTTCAGGTAAGCGGATGGGTGCGGTGGAGAGGATAGAGCTTGTGAAGGTGGAGAGGAAGGTGTGGGGAGGATAAATCTCCCGAAACACTCGACCTATGTACGTGCACAATCAATAAGCAAGTCGGAGCAGATACGTACGTATAATGATGCGCATGCGATTTAGAGTTTCAAGACCAGTGCGTAATTAACGTGTTTGGGGACTTGGGTTGATTTCTATGACTTTTTTTGGGGGATAATGATTGTATTGGAAGTGAGTATGAGCAAAAAAACTCGACGGCCTGTTTGCGGGTATATGACCCGCAACTTTTCGTGTTGTTACTTTGACCGGCAACAAGTTCTTCACGCATCAAGCAGCAAGTGGTCACGCATAAGATATGAACGTATAACCACCCACGCCCACTACGGAGTTATACGTACTAGCAGCCAGTACAACTCCGCATTTGCACCGTCACTTATTCAATACTCACCTCCATACATGTAACAGGCCCCGACCGACCTGGGGGAGGGGGTTTCCGTCACGCGGATTCAGGCAAGGGGGTTGCAAAATGCCTTACTAAGACTGGCGGGCTGAGCTCTTCGAAGAAAGGCGGGACTGTAGGAGTTGAAGGAGACAGACTGATCCAGCTGTCGTTCAGCGTGCATCATCAGTCTTGTCACCACTTTCATCGACTCATCGTTGCTCTCGTCTGCTTCGAAATCCCTCGATAACGCCGGTCCAATCGCGCGCAGCGAAGAGAGCGCACGAGGTACAATTCGTGTCGACTGATCGCATTGCTAAAACCAACAAACGCAGTGGACATGCAAAAGAAAACTGATATAGTAGAGTTACCGTTGCGTTACACTTTGTGAGACACGGTCTGACTTGGCATTCGAGGTAGATAAATTCTGTGGTGGAAAACTGAAAACCTCGAAACTTGAGAAAGACATGCTTTATTCCCTTGTCGTCGATCAGAGACTCGATCGGCGCGTCCACAACTCTGTCTATCGTTTGAGCACAGCTGAAAGTCAATGTTTCTAGTTGAAAGC
>JASANB010001434.1:0-113122 GCA_030248155.1 Sabatieria punctata
GGCCGTTGGGAGCTGTCAGCACCATGACGTCACCACGCCAGGCACTCTCTTAGTACCTGGCGCCCAACAGCATGGCTTGAGTGGCTTGGCAGTGAAAGAAGGGCAAACGTCCGAGATGACGAATCACGGGGAAGCGAAATGGACCTCGAGTCTGATCGCAGGCCGTAAGGCCCCCCGCACATCGGATCGGATCGGATACCACTTGGTTGGAGAGTCGGCGTTGCTTCAGCAATCAACCAAATGATTGCGGCGCGGCAGCTGTTTCGTCTGTAGCGGTGACTATCGGCGTCCCGGTAGTAGCGCTGTTTGAAACACGGTGCAGGGTCGGCTTGATTGGCGTCCCAGTCAAAGTCTTCCCACGTACGCGAATGCAACGAACCAAAAGTTGAAAGAGAACGGTTGTAAAGAGTACTTTGCGGTCGGCCGTCTTCTTGGTAGCGGTGAGTGATGGCGCGATTTAGGAACAGTATCCCAGACTGAACCAGATCGCGATAAGCACAGGATACGGCGATGATCCGCAGTGTCCAAACTGCACCCGATGGCTTGGCAGTAGGTGGCGGCGATCGTATCGTGTGCTATCTTCAGGAGAGTTACCAACGCTCAACCTATTAGCACCTTTGGCGGCGGTGGCGGTGGTCTTCTTAGTGGCGTTGCCGTCCGGTCGAGCTACCAACACTCGACCTTGTAGTGGTGGCAGTGAAATGCACGAGTCCACCTCCGAATTGAACACTCGGCGTCGCCAGTGACGCGTTGGTCGGTGGTAGTTATAGGCGCGGAGTGTGAGAATCGTCAAATGCACGGTGCCTGTGTAGCGTGGTGAAGACGGCGAGTCCGGCCGGGTTTTATCTCAACAACAATAGTAATAATGGGGTATTAGTAGGCGGGCACACACTGACGCACAGACTGACTAATCTGACAGGGCAGCGCAGTCGGCCGACCTGCCAGTTACGGCTAAAGTCTATTACAACGCAGGGGTGACAGCCAAGGTAAATCACCACTGCGCACAAATACTCAATCATACCTGAAACGTGCTAGCACACTACAATACGCACTCACACGACAATGAACAAACGGAGAATCTGTGAGGGTGCACATGATGGGGTTGAGATGAGTTGAGACGACATCAGAGTGATCATCGGAACAGTAGAACTTGAGAGATGAGGGTGAGTGAGTGAGGTGAGACTGAGAGGGACGAGTTGACTGAACACGCAGACTGTGAACAACTGTCCGAACTGGAGATACAGGAGAAGACTTGGGAGGAGTAGAGTTGATAGGAGAGACAGGTTGCGAACGACAGTGACGGGTGGGTGAGTGAGTGAGGGAGAGTGAGTGAGTGACTGAGTGGGTTGGGACACGCGAAACACAACACAACAAAATCCAATCCCGGGTCTATGAGGCACCAAAATGAAGGAGTTTATAGTAACTACACTAACAAACATTGATTATACAGACTAGACGGACGAGTTATACACACAATTCTTTCAATACATACATAGCCCATTGATTAAAGGATGTCAAAATCAAACAAAATAGAGTTTATTAGTGGACCAAGAGCGCAACATTAATCAGTTTTGAATGGTACAGTAGAGAGTAAAAATCAGTCTTTATACATGTTCAGATTGGTGTTTGTTGCCAGAGTTGGAGGAAAGGAGAGTGAGGTCTTCTGAAATGGGCAACTGAGTGTTGAGGCTGTCTCTCTTCGTCTCCGGCTGCATGGTTCTGCTTTGAATGGCAGATTTGGCCATAGTGGAGGTGGCATAGCGAGACTGGTACCGTCTTACTACACCACTGGGCGCAATTCCATCCGCTGACTGTTTGCCCTCAGTTCTGCCAATTCCGGTCTGGATTTCGTTGTTGGGGTAGATGGAGTGCGTGGCTTCGGTGCTCCAGAGAGCGCTGCTCACCACCGATTCATGCTGGCTCTTCTCTGAGATATCTTTAGTAGCCTTTGCCTTGGACAGGCGACAACAACTCAGTGACATGCCAACCAAACTGACTACAAAACACAATACAAACACTAGTGCACTAAACATCACACACACACACCACAGTTAATCGAACCTAGCAAAAACAAAGACAACTTTGAATGGGCTGAGTAGGTTATATCCTGGTATTTATTTGCAAACAACTTTACAGTGAAGAAGTAGCAGTGCTTTAGGAATCTATCGGAAGCAGGTAATTATCGGCAGTTTTCCTGAAAATCAAGTGACTACCGTAAATTACTCAAATTCACGGCCCTTGCAAAATTTGCCGAAATTTTCGTACTCGGACAGTACCGTCCCACACCGCAATTACCGATTTAGATTTACGCTTGTGCTTAGTTCTAGGCTAAGGTTTCGAATCACGATTTATTTAAGCATTAGCTCATGCTCCAGCTTAGCTTCCGACCTATGGTGAGGCTTAAAGTTAAGCAGATCAGTCGCCCTACCAAGCGTAGAAGTGGTCTTCTATGATTGACCAGGCGTCGTCGCGTCAGTTAGCCTTTAATTGCAACGGACGGACAAAAACTGCTACAGTATCTACTAAATGTTTTATATCGTAGCTCTAGAAACAAATGAAGGTGTTTATGTACAATTGGCGGAGCAAGCAAGTAATGTGTTCAGTACTAATGAATAAATGTGATATGAAAGAGAAAACATATAAATCAATGTTTTAACGTTACAGATTCTTGTGTATAGGGGCAGTAGAGTCCATAGTATAGAGGAAGGCCGAGGCATAGGTGGCTGAGGGATCATTGCATGCATGTTAATGTCTGTGTACAGCCGTCTCTTCCTTCAGATGTTGAGGCCTGAGGCTGGGTGGATGGGCCTTGGCTAGAGAATCGCGATCTATATGCTCTACTACTGTAGTCTTGCCCTTTGCTTGTTCGGAGGTGTCTTTGGAAGAAATTCTGCCTGTTTCTGACTCGTTACTAGGATAGGTTGAATGGGTGGCCGACTGGCTCCAGAGTGAACTGCTGAGCACCGAGGCATTGTCAACTTGGCTGCAGTGGTTGACTTTGTCTTTTGAATAGATAGCTGCTGTCAGAATATAGGCTGCACTTAATTTAATAATACATAAGAGAAAAGCACGTCACAGTCAATTGCAAGCAAGCAATCCTTCCACAGGGATAACAGGTCCCAGTGTGCTCAATTTTTAGCTGACTTACCTATCTTCTTCAGTTTGTAAGGTTGGGCTTATCAGAGCGATGGGTCTAGCCAACAATACCCACAGCAATGATTCTCAGCTAATACTGTTTAATGTAGAGCATGCATTTTTCCATTCCAAACAGTCATGGGAAATGTTGTGGAGCTCAGTGTTGCTCTTCTCTGCTCTGGCACGTGTGATCAGCAATGGCACTGTGACTGCAGCCATCTTCAGACACAAAGCCCTGCGTCAGTCAAAACATTTCCTTCTGATTGGGCTTCTGGCTCTGTTTGACTTCCTGGAAGGCATCCACATGAGCATGACATTCGCTTTTCACTATGAAAGCAACTCTACCCGTTGGTCCTGTCTGTTCACCTTTAGGAGCCTAACTTTTCTATTAGGAGAGCATGGCTCTTTCCTGATGCTTCTGCTTGTCAGTCTTGACCGATTGCTGGGTGTTTGTAGGCCTTTCTGGTATTTCAACCACGGGATCGACTATACCTACAAGATGATCGGTGTGCTATTACTGCTCTGTTGCCTGTCGGCCAGCATTCAACTGTACTACCCGTTCACAGCTCCACATCAAACAGCTCCTTACTGTCTGCTGAGCAACACTTTTCTGCTGGCTTTTGAAGTGCACGCTCTTCTCTGCCAGTTCTACATAACAGCCAGTATAGTTGTCTATGGCTTAGTTGTAGTTGTGTACAGACAGAAACTTAGAAGTAGATTGGCCGAGGTTGGTGCCAAGCAGCTAAGAGGGCATCAAAAATCCATAGAATGGCAGATTTACAGAAAGCAACTGCGATCTGTCACAGTTACCATGGGAATATCGGCGCTGATTACATTCTGTTTGGCTGTATTGCCTATTGGTATGTGGCACCTGTTGCGAATGTTCTCTCCAAAACTGCAAGTGTACGGTTGGATTCTGACGGCGCCGTGGAATTGGAGTGCTGTTGCCAACGTATTTCTCTATATCAGACGACTGCGCGAAGTTAGAAAGGCTTTGGCAGCGCTGTTTGTCTGTCAGAAGCTGCCTGAAAGTTTGAGCGACTGGTTTGTCACAAAACCAATTGTCAAGAAAGCTTGGGATGCACAGACTCCTAGGAAATAAGTAGATCAAAGGACAATTTGCACTATCAATAGAAACTTCAAACGGACTAATGAGAAATTGCTACCCAGGGCTTAAAATAGAAGTTTTAGTGTATGCAAAATTTCTGCGAATTTCTTACGATATATTTTTCTATTGTCTGTAGTATGAACTGGTCTGTCTGGGTGTAGTTATGTTGTATGCAGTAATGTTTCTGTTGTTCTGCATCATCAGTCTCACTCTCATGTCGCTGGGTTGTTGTTGGAAGTCGAGATCGAAGTCGCCGCCGCCCCTAAGCAAGGGCGGAACGCCTCGCAAATCGGTGAAAAGCAGCAGTTCTCTCTGGAGTCAGTCAGCCACCCACTCAACCTATCCCAGCAACGAGTCGGAGACCGGCAGAATGTCTGGCAAGGACACGTCCGAACCAAACAAGGCCAAGACCAGAAAGAAGAGCAAATCGAAAACACCGTTTGGCCAGTCTCCTACCCAGCCGGAACTCCCTGAATCTGAAGGAAAACACACGCAGACACTTACGCGCAACGACCCCACCACCAACTACGCCTCCACCTTCCTCTATGACTCGGCTGCCCCGGATACACAAGATTCTGTCTCCTTAAAACGTTGAATTTAGTTTCTTTCTTATCACACTCATTTATTGGTTTGATTGGTACTGTATATATTACTTGTCTGTTTGCTCCCAATAAATAAATACTATACCAAGGAATATATCGGAAGCCCTGCTCGTTCAAAGCGTTTATGGTTTTCGACGCGATTATATTTAGTGGATACAGTAGCATGGCAAGTTTCGGTCCGACCGGGATGCATTTAATGGCTAACGACACGATGACTGGATGACCAGTGAATCATACAAGACCACTTTGCCTTTTGGTAGGGCGACTGATCTGATAATTTAAGAGTCAGTTCGCGAGAGAATCGACCCTGCTATGTGCAAATCGAAAAATCGGCCACCGCTAAAACTTAGCTCTGGGGTCTCTAGTTTGGGGAAGTTGTACCTAACGATGACTTATGCTAAACTTGAAGAGCACAGCCTCCTGCGTGTCCTTGTTCGCCAGAGGCAGGCCTTGGAAGTAGGCTCACCAGCAAGCAAAACCGGCCACTTGAGGTGTCATGTTTGACTGAGCATAACTTGCGATTCCGGCCAGCTAAAACCTTGTAATTCATGGCAATCGAATCACCATGTCATGGGCTTTCTTTTGACATAGAACACGAGCTTTTCTCTTGCTTCGTTCGGTCCCCACATCACGAAATTTGGAAAAAATCTCGAAAATTCGGCATGGTGAAATTTACTAAATTGGATTTTTCTCGAAAACAAAAAACCGAACCCCCTGGGAGATTGCTTTATTTTAAAGCCCCGCAAATTGCGCTTCTAACGGTGTATAGAAGTCGCCAAAATGTATTTCCGTGCAAGTTAAATCGCCGCTGAAAGGTCAAGGACAACCAAGAATTGGCATATTTGGCGTTGTTTATGTATGTATGTATGTATGTATGTATGTATGTATGTATGTATGTATGTATGTATGTATGTATGTATGTATGTATGTATGTATGTATGTATGTATGTATGTATGTATGTATGTATGTATGTATGTATGTATGTATGTATGTATGTATGTATGTATGTATGTAATGTTCACATTGTTTATTTGAGAATTCATATGTATGGTATACAGCCAACTCATTAGAGACAAGGCAATAAGCATCCAACCAATCAAAACGTATCGCTCACTTTTATATTAACAAGAATGTGTCTTGTGAAAAAGCAATAGCACTGGTGAGTTTTCAGTTTGACATCATGTTCACTAAACATGCAACAGACACACATTGTAACTCACACTGGTCAGATATCTCACGCCGGCTCCACAACGTTAAACTGATGGGGCCACATTAATGCAGATCTCACATCGTAGTAGTAATAGCTGTGGCTACTATTGCAAAGTGTGGTTTGGTAGATTGCCTCAATAAACCTACGTAGAATCATTACAGAGTGGTTAATAGCAATAGTTGAAAACCGATCCAAGAGGCAGTCAATGATTGATTGATAGTGATAACATACCATGCATCCTAGTCTTCATGATCATCAGATTTTTGGGTCAGGAATATCTGTAACTTTCTGATTTCTCCAATGTCAAAGTCATTTAGTGTAACGGTGTGGTTGGATGATGGGTAAATATAGTAGAGTAGTCCAGCAACAGCTTTCCGCAGACTATGAACACAACCTGATGAAGTCCAAGTCTCTGGGCAGCGAGTTCAAAGCAGTGAAGAGTCTGATGAAGAAATGGAAGCCGATAAAACAGTCGTTTATGAGACTCCAAACCAACATGAGCTTTTCGATTGTCCAGAAGAAGGTTGTAGTCGAAAATACCAGTTTTATGGCAATCTCATCAGACACCTTATCACTGGAACTCACCATATGCTGCCAGAAAGACAAACAATGCAAGATTTGGCACAGCAAATGTACCAGCAGAATATTTTCACAAGTTCAAATGACATTCATAGACAAATTGAGAAAGAAGTTGACACCGAAGAAGCAATCAACAGTCAATGCACCACTGGATGTAAACCAGTAGAATCTGGCTGGGCTCTGCGGGAATCTGCTCTGAACATTCGGTTTAGCTGGAACCAGGTGTCCTGGTTAGATGAAAAATTTGATGAAGGTCATGCACAGCGAATGAAGCATAATGCAGGAACACTGGCGAAAGAAATGCCTTATGTTCGGGATTATACTGGTATGCACAACTATAACCGATGAATCAATGTTACCACACAGCTGTTAATACCACCTCCATACACGTTTATGTTGCAGATTTACAAGTCTGGCAATTCCAGTATTCCTGTGAATTACAGACCGATTAGTCTTACAAGTACAACTTGTAGGCTTATGGAAAAAGTGATCAAGCAAACATTGCTTGATTTTCTTGTTCGGTCTGCTTTGATTTCAAAGCAGCAATTTGGCTTTCTAGCAGGTCGTTCAACCATTGGTCAGCTCTCGAGCTGCGTCAACGATTGGACGATCTCTGTGGACCAGCGGATACCGGTTGACGTCATCTATCTTGATATTGCTAAAGCATTCGATAATGTAAGTCATCCGAAATTGCTACAAAAGTTGAAAGCTTATGGCATTTGTGGCCAGTTATTGAAATGGCTCAGTGCCTTTCTCAATAACCGTGCCCAAAGGGTCTGTATCAATGGATACAGCTCTGATTGGATTCCAGTCCAATCAGGTGTGCCTCAGGGCTCTGTCTTGGGCCCAGTCCTATTTCTCATATATATTAACGATCTTCCTGAAGTACTAAAGCACAGCAAAATCAAACTGTTTGCTGATGACTCCAAAATTTATTTTTTCCGTCCCTACACTAACTGGCAATAATGTACTTTCAGATGATTTAAACGCGGTGTTCAATTGGGCTAAGACTATGCAATTGAATATTGCATTGCATAAATCTTCAGTCCTACATCTGTATCCCCGACTCAACTCAATGTTCGAATACACAGTTGATGGCACAATCATTCCCACTTCTGAATGTGTTCGGGATCTGGGGGTTTTGATTACTCCCGACCTAAAATTTACAGCCCACTGCAATTACGTTACTAATAGGGCTCGCGTTATGGGCAATCTTATTCTATCGTGCTTTGAACTAAAGGATCCTGATTTTCTCATTAAAATGTTCAAAACTTACGTACATCCTAAATTAGAATACGGTACCCAGGTTTGGTCCCCTCATTTGACAAGAGATATTCAGAAAATTGAATCTGTGCAGCGTTTCTTTACTTCTAAGATACCTGGGCTTGGTTCTCTCCCTTATGAAATTCGTCTAATAGCTACGGGCTTACAGTATTTGGACATCAGGAGAATACAAGCCGATCTTGTATTTGTCTATAAACTGCTTCATGGCATAGTTGATATGTCATACGAAGAGTTTTTCTCTATAGCACCCCAAACTGTAACTCGTAGCCACTCTTTACAACTATCTGTTCAACGAGCACGGTCTAACACAAGACATTTTTCTTTTGCTTCTAGAGTTGTCCCGATATGGAACAGTTTACCTGATAATGTGGTCCATTCCCGATCCGTTAAAATCTTTAAAGAGGCAGTCAGTCGCTTAGATCTTTCGTGTTTTACTAATAGATAGGCTTGGGTTATAAAATAGCTATTATATGGCTAACTCAATGCCTTTTCCTTGACTCATATCGCTCTTATCGTCACTTTGTACTTCTATGCTACTGTACATGTGTATGTCTGGGAATAAACTTACTTACTTACTTACTTACTTAGATAGCTCTGCACTTCGTTTCCAGCCTGATGAGTACCTTACAGAGCAGCAAATTATGCCATACTTTTTCCGAAAGGCCCACAGTGATGGCAGGGGTGCCAGGCCAAAAGGTCCTCCACAAAAGCGACAGCGAACTGAAAGTAATAGTAATTACTATTTGTTCACTATATTGCTTCTTCATAACGGTTTGGATTGCAACTCTGTCTATGTGTTAGTACCTGATGATGAAGGTGAACAAATTGATGCTGAACAGCCCCAAGATACCTATGACTACACTTATGTACACCACAATGAATACATAAATGATCCAAACTTCGAAACCATCGAGGATGAACTGAGGCGCAACAGAAATGGGTGACCTGCTTCTGACACTGATCTTTAGGACATTTCAGACCTTGTTGGTGTTGGCCTTTTGTCTGTGTTTTTCATCTACTGTGACTTTACTAGCAGTTTCTAATGAATGACCTAAATCTCAGGAAGTGTGAACATTACATACATACATACATACATACACACAAACATACATACGTACATACATAAACAACGCCAAATATGCCAATTTTTGGTTGTCCTTGACCTTTGAGCGGCGATTTAACTTGCACGGAAACACATTTTGGCGACTTCTATACACCGTTAGAAGCGCAATTTGCGGGGCTTTAAAATAAAGCAATCTCCCAGGGGGTTCGGTTTTTTGTTTTCGAGAAAAATCCAATTTAGTAAATTTCACCATGCCGAATTTTCGAGGTTTTTTCCAAATTTCGTGATGTGGGGACCGAACGAAGCAAGGGAAAAGCTCGGGTTCTATGTCAAAAGAAAGCCCATGACATGGTGATTCGATTGCCATGAATTACAAGGTTTTAGCTGGCCGGAATCGCAAGTTATGCTCAGTCAAACATGACACCTCAAGTGGCCGGTTTTGCTTGCTGGTGAGCCTACTTCCGAGGCCTGCCTCTGGCGAACAAGGACATGCAGGAGGCTGTCCTCTTCAAGTTTAGCATAAGTCATCGTTTGGTATAACTTCCCCAAACTAGAGACCCCAGAGCTAAGTTTTAGCGGTGGCCGATTTTTCGATTTGCACATAGCTGTGAAGAACAAGGGTCGATGTTCTCGCGAACTGACTCTTAACATGCATTTTGCGAGAAAGTCAGCTTTTGGACGGCAAGTTGGTGACCTCGCCGATCTGGCTAAAATTTCATGAGCATAAACTAGACCACGAACGATTACCATCGGCGCATATTAGATGAAAAACACCCCCCTAGAACCGGAGCTACACCCCCTCAAAGTTGGCTCGCCAGCCGTTTTTTGGCCAATTTTTGGACCTCTAACGACCAAAATTCGAACGTGTGCCGTTTGCGCATTTCTAAACCGACAGCTTTCGCATGCACACCAATCGATAGCTATTTCAAAATACTTTAAATCCCCCACTCAACTTTTTCCGTATCGTATCTGGTTAGCGAGTTATTTTCCGAAATGTACCAAAAATGGCGAAAATTCACCCTCCATTTTTTGCAAATATTCGCCCATAACTCCAGCCACGGACGTTTGGGAAGGCTGGAACTTGCGTCAAAAGTTAGATCAGACTTGCCCACACATAATCCACACAAATTGGTCAAAATCCCTGGGGGGTCGCGGGGGGGGTTGGCCCCCTCAAAGGTTTCCGGAAAAAAATTTTTTGCTCAAAATTAATATCAGAGTAGTCTATCTGATGCAGTTTGGGGCGCTGATTTTAAATATAAAGTCCGTTTGGCTAGACTCAGCTTCGATCGGAAGATATTCAAGTCCAAAGTTCCGAAAATCAATGCCCGCCTGGTGACCGTATGTTTTTATGGCAAGCCTAAACCGAGTCCGGGTGCAGTTTTCTAGACATATTTCGGCCTGCTGAGTTCAAAGCTAACTTCATTTTTGCGCTACGGTTTCTGATTCGGGAGTTATGGCCATTTGAAAATCACTACTACAAAAAAGTCCAATTTTGGCAGTGCGCAAAAAATCATTTTTTTCATCCAGGCCCAAACTTTTATTTCTGACCAGCTTACCGGATGTACTTTTTCCCACTGATTCCAAAAATGATCTTACTTTTGTTCTAGAACCTCTCCTTCGAGAGATATGGCCGTTCAAAGTTTCGCGGCAAATCTGCACTTACAGTCTCTCACTCTGCTTTGACCTGCTAAACCGATCGGTTTGATTAGAGCCGCTATTATTGCTTTGGCTCTGTCCTACTAGATGTAGATTTATTCGACACATCCAAAAATGACTTGTTTTTTACTGTACGACGTCTACTTCAAGAGATATAACCATTCAAACTATTTTTGGTGTCACGATGGAGGGGTATGCAGTTAAGAAAGGTGGCTGGAATCCTGAATTCATGCCAATCTGCCAGTATTGGGATGGATTGAGACCTGGGCACAGAGTTCTGGAGCCTCGTTATGTGAACTATGCAGCAAAAGTAAGTTGAGATTATGTAAAGTAATCTATGGTTCTGTTTCAACGTTCCCTGTTTAGGACGCCGTTGCCAGTCTGGACTTTCTGCTCATGTACCTGCTTGATGTTACGGGTTGCACTGATCCTGTCATCTGGATGCGATATCTCACATGCATCAGCATGCCCCGTAACGTCAATGCCAGCTCTTCAGAGAGGGTAGTTCCAGCTATGATGGCCTCTCCATCTCCCTCCCAAGAAACATCTACCGCCAGCCCATCCAGCCACCAGCCGAATGTGCACAAACAACGGATGCTTGCTATTCGGCGGCACAAAATAGCAAAGCAGTCTAAAGAAGCAGCAGTTAGTGGCAGTCGAAAAGGTGTCTGCAATCAGTCACCAGACTTCAAAGAGAAAAGCTTCCTAATTGAGCAAGATCTACGGCAGGGGCAGCGTAAAAGAAAGAGCGTGACTGATGTGCTCCTTGAAGATGAGCGCTCAGCTGACTGGATGAGTGAGAAAGACTCCACTTGCAAAGGTGGTGAAGCTGGTCGGCGACTGGAAACGGTTGCACTTCAAGATAAAAGGCTCAAGGAGATGCGTCGCAGTTATGGGCCTGTTTTCGGTAATCAGCCACTGACGACCTATGCTATGTATGCATGCATTAACTTAAACTTTTTCTGTTTGTTTAGACTCAAGTGAGGGCCAGGTTGTACGACAACTGTGGCTGCTCTGCAACCTGAACAGCAAGACCACGCTTCGAACCAGACTGGAGCTTGCCTTCAAATCAGTTGCAAGTCAACTGCAACGATTTGACTTGCCCAATGATTGGAAGGTCCAGTTCTGGAACTCCACGCAGTGGGAAGAAGATGCGTCAGGTAAAGGCGTTGGCAAGCTGCAAGTTCACGTCAGCATCGAGCTGCTTGGATTTAAAAAGGAAACTACAAGTAAACATTTTAATCTGATTATTTGATTATTCAACTATATATTCAGATCAGAAAGATACATAATACCTTTTTTTCAGAGTCTGTTCCTCTTGGAAAAGCAACTGCCAAGCAATATCCAATTGAGGCAGACGTACAGGCAACTTGGGAGCAGTTATGGTCACTGAGCAGCGGTCCACGTAGGTTCTTGGAACACCACTGGGAACAAGGGCAGCGATTGCCTATGCGGCAAAGCCCAACAGAAGTGGAGGGACCGGGCCAGTGGCCATTTGACTACTGCTTAGTGCCTGAGTACAGTGACCCTCAAGAGTGGGCTTTCCATCAGAAACAACGGGAAAATGCAGAGGCCCGCGAAAAGCAAACTGCTCTAGAACATGGAGCCGCCAATTTTTCATTTGCCTCCTGGAGGGCCACCAATTGGAAAAAAAGAAAAGATTCAACAGATAGTGATGATGACGACAGGGGCAATGTCGAAGACGATCCCTTCGATTTTTCTAAAAAGCGATTTTTCTAACTGTGACTGGATTAGCGAGGCCCCCAGCCGGCAGAAGAACAGCGGAAACGAAACAGCTGGGTGACATCCATTAAGGTGGCGGTCACACTAATTTCATGTTTCATAGTAGCAAAATAGTTCATTTTAAAAACATCGAAAATACAACAAAAAATTTGCCTGAAAGCGCTGGATCTGTTACTCATAACAGGCAAGTCTCTGGACAGCTTGTGGGGTTCGGATTCATCATGCTTTTCGATTGAGCTCTTATAATAGTTTTCTGATGTAGACTGTGTTTTTATTATCTCATTATTTATGCTGTTTGTAGTTGTGGTTTGCTGCTGTTGCTATTCGATATTCTCTTGTGCCATTAATCGTGCTATTTATTGTACTTGGATCTCCGTCTCTCGCTCATAACAGGCAAGTCTTCGGACAGCTTGTGGGGCGGATTCGGCAGGTCAGACAGAAATAAACTGTGCAAGACGAGGTGGATCGGCAAAAACGAGCTGAAAATAACAGAAAGCATGAAAATTTATCTAACATAACGGTCTTACAAAGACCACATACGGGCACTAATGGAGACAGTCGGCTAGAAAGTCGACGCCGATTTAGGTGCAGATTTGCCGCGAAACTTTGAATGGTTATATCTCTTGAAGTAGACGTCGTGCAGTAAAAAACAAGTCATTTTTGGATGTGTCGAATAAATCTACATCTAGTAGGACAGAGCCAAAGCAATAATAGCGGCTCTAATCAAACCGATCGGTTTAGCAGGCCAAAGCAGAGTGAGAGACTGTAAGTGCAGATTTGCCGCGAAACTTTGAACGGCCATATCTCTCGAAGGAGAGGTTCTAGAACAAAAGTAAGATCATTTTTGGAATCAGTGGGAAAAAGTACATCCGGTAAGCTGGTCAGAAATAAAAGTTTGGGCCTGGATGAAAAAAATGATTTTTTGCGCACTGCCAAAATTGGACTTTTTTGTAGTAGTGATTTTCAAATGGCCATAACTCCCGAATCAGAAACCGTAGCGCAAAAATGAAGTTAGCTTTGAACTCAGCAGGCCGAAATATGTCTAGAAAACTGCACCCGGACTCGGTTTAGGCTTGCCATAAAAACATACGGTCACCAGGCGGGCATTGATTTTCGGAACTTTGGACTTGAATATCTTCCGATCGAAGCTGAGTCTAGCCAAACGGACTTTATATTTAAAATCAGCGCCCCAAACTGCATCAGATAGACTACTCTGATATTAATTTTGAGCAAAAAATTTTTTTCCGGAAACCTTTGAGGGGGCCAACCCCCCCGCGACCCCCCAGGGATTTTGACCAATTTGTGTGGATTATGTGTGGGCAAGTCTGATCTAACTTTTGACGCAAGTTCCAGCCTTCCCAAACGTCCGTGGCTGGAGTTATGGGCGAATATTTGCAAAAAATGGAGGGTGAATTTTCGCCATTTTTGGTACATTTCGGAAAATAACTCGCTAACCAGATACGATACGGAAAAAGTTGAGTGGGGGATTTAAAGTATTTTGAAATAGCTATCGATTGGTGTGCATGCGAAAGCTGTCGGTTTAGAAATGCGCAAACGGCACACGTTCGAATTTTGGTCGTTAGAGGTCCAAAAATTGGCCAAAAAACGGCTGGCGAGCCAACTTTGAGGGGGTGTAGCTCCGGTTCTAGGGGGGTGTTTTTCATCTAATATGCGCCGATGGTAATCGTTCGTGGTCTAGTTTATGCTCATGAAATTTTAGCCAGATCGGTGAGTTGACCCCACTTGCCTATGGGCCATAGTTAAGAAAGCTGACTTTCTCGCAAAATGCATGTTAAGAGTCAGTCTCTGGACCAATCGAGTCTCAGCCCTTTGCCCTGTTCAGACCCAAAATTGAAACTTTGGCCTAGAGAGCTGTAAGTTGGTACACTAATACATATCGATAGGTTATGTAACCACCGCAAAGGATTTCCCGATTTGACGCTCCAGTCCCGAGATACAGCCGTCTGAAAATCGGCTCGCTTAACTAGTACGTGTATGGGACCAAAACTTCGAACTTGAATTTCTTTCCTGCTAAAAACAGTTGGGACCTAGAATTTGGGGATTTTACGTAACTTTTAGAGTACTTCAAGAATTTTTGGTCGGTTTACGATTTTGACGAAAAAAATTTTATTCGACCCCCTTCCCAGCCCCCCTAGCTCGTCTGAAACCCCCTATGTGGTTTTTTTATTTCAGATTACTGTAACGCCATTTGTTAGCTACACATTGGTGCCAAGCACGATAGCCCACGGCCCAGGGTTTTGGAATAAATTGACTTCAAATGGCTGAAAATCGGATTTTTTCCAGTTTTACTATGGGACATAAAACTGGAAAAACATGCACTTCAAACAAACAAGACACACATTTAGTACTTCGGAATCGGTCTAGCCAGTGAAGGAAAGCTATGAGGCCGACTGGTCCTGTGTTCTGTCTTTTCCTGGTACCTCTTTGTCAAACGATCGCTCGTCAGCCAGAAGAACAAGAGATAATAGAGAAAATCTTTAAAAACTACAACAAAAATGTGAGACCAGTGATCAATCACCGAACAGTTACACCGGTTCGGTTGGCTATGATTCTAATGAGAATTATCCAAGTGGTACAGTACATGTTAATCAGTTATGGATGGTTTCACTAAAGATAAACCGTTTATTTTAGGATGACGCAAACGGCGCCATCACCTTCAGTGCTAATCTCAAAATGGTAGCGTTCTTTTACAATGCAAATTGGTGTTGAATTAATTAAGGGGCCGTCCATAAACTACGACGTTCAAAAATTCAAAAAGCACCCCAACCCCCCTTCCGACGTTTACCGACGTTTTCATCATCACCCCCATAAAAATTACGACGTTTGGGAGGGCCCCCCCGTAATAAAATTTTCGAATTTTCGTTCAAAATCTGAAGCTGCTTTTCTGACTGCATAATCACAAATGAATAATAGAAAAATTTATGCCTGTGCAGGTGCACATACGTATCTACCAGTTAGTTTCACCAATCTTTCAAGAATATATTTAACTTTCAGTTAAAAAAGAGTCATTCAAATCGGTTGAGATTTGCGGTTGCCACAGTAAAAAATCTGCTGGGTTGTTTTAATCACTCTTGAGTCTTGTTCGTTGCCAAAATCAGTGTTTCAAATTTGAGGGCAAATATCTCGAGAACCAAGCAGAGCATCTTAACGAAAACTCTACCAATCGATAATTTGCTTGTCTTTCATTCAAAAAAGATTTATTCAAATCGGTTGGGATTTACGGTTGCTACAGTAAAAAATCTGTTGGGTTGTTTTTTTGCACACCCTGTACAAATCACAGTAACATACTGTATGTTGTACAACTACAAAAATGTGTCAAAAACCGTTTGACTTCCTCTGCATTCTTGCTTATTCTGCAATCGTCAAACCTTACCAAAAAAGGCCAAAAATACGTCAACATTTTGCCTCAACCCCCCACCCCTCCGACCTTCTGCGACGTTTCTCGGGGTACCCCCACCCCCTCTCTGAACGTCGTAGTTTATGGACGGCCCCTAAATGAACGAAGAAATATGTGAATGAACATGTAATATAGACGACTTTTTAGAGATGGAAAGATCAGCTGCTTCAATGGAATTCTACTAGCCGCAACCACATCTACTCTGTCAAGGTTGCAGCCAGTATGCTCTGGGTACCTGACGTTCTCCTGACAAACAGGTGTGTTCTGTTGTAAGCGCAGTTATGAAGGTGTTGATTTAGTGAGGAATCGGTGTCAGTCTTATCTCCAGACCGTCAATACGCAACAGTATCAAGCACTGGGCTGGTTGAATTAGGTGCAATGCATACAGTGAAAGTAAACTGTCCCATGGACGTATTGCAATTTCCGTTTGACCATCAGATCTGCCTTCTAACCTATTCATCGTGGACTTATGAAATGCATGAAATCATGCTCAATCACTCCAGAGACTATGAAGACGAATCACTTAGAAGCATGACGGTAAATAAATAAAGTTAAACTTTCAAATTTCTACTCTCATCCTTTCAGCCAAACCCCGAATGGCAGATTTGTTCCGTTAAGCCAAAAGATCATGAATTCAATGTCACCACTGGCAGTGGCACTGTTCTGCAGGAGTTTTCGGTTGTTACATACAATTTGACGATGCGAAGGCGATCATTCTATTACATTGTTACCATAATTACTCCAACTTATATTATCACAACTGTTTGTCTGGTTGGACTTTTCACACCATCAAACTCACAGGCTCTACGCGAAGAAAAGGTAGACAAAAATCAAATGACACCCGACCCGACCGGACCCGAGCCGAGCCGAGCCGACCCGACCCGACCCGACCCGACCCGACCCGACCCGACCCGACCCGACCCGACCCGACCCGACCCGACCCGACCCGACCCGACCCGACCCGACCCGACCCGACCCGACCCGACCCGACCCGACCCGACCCGACCCGACCCGACCCGACCCGACCCGACCCGACCTCGACTGACCGACCAACTGACCGACCGACGAATGAAGAAATGAAAGAACAAACAATTGAACGAATGAATAAACGCGAAATGGTTGCAGGTAACTTTGGGCCTTACCACATTGCTAACAATGGCGGTAATTTTGAATACTGCAACTGATCAAATTCCAAAAACTGGATCAGGATCTCCTGCACTGGGTAGGAAAGCGTTTATTGAACTAAACAGCAGAACAGAAGTGTTGAGGAGGTTTAGTATTGTTTCAGCTACTTTCATCCTCATTGAGCTCGTAGTAGCTGCATTTGCTACTCTTTTTACAGTTTTGCTGTTGGTTCTCCATAATCGTGCAGTAACTGGATTGTGGAGCGTACGCTGCCTGGCTAAGAAAAATCGCTTGCGAATTTTTGGTTCCTCGAATACCAATCAGGTGCTAAGTTGTCAGCAGACATGGGCAAAGGGGGGGCTGAGGTGGAGGTTGGCCCCCTCAGACTCTGACCAACCGCCCCCCTCAGCCGGCCGCTACCCCACTCAGGAATTTTTTGGAAGAATTTTGTATAGAAAATTATGATATAAATATTCATGGATTAGGTGTAAATTAGCTCAAAATAGCTGAATTTAATGAAAAAATAAGCCAAAAAACCTTGATTTTAGCCAAAAATTGGACTTTTTGTCTTACCACACCCTCAGCCCCCCTCAGGCGCTCCAACCCGCCTCAGCCCCCTCAGGAATTGAAAATTCTCCCCCCCCCCCACCCAGCCACAATGCTAGCCCATGTCTGGTTGTCAGTACACCAATGTGGCGCAAGTAGTTTGTTCGATATAGACTTAAATTGAAATGGAAATTGAAGGGCGTGCTAGATTGTGCTTTTTGTCTTTGGTTTTGTCATATTCTTAACATCTGCATTTTCAACTATTAACTCCATACATGTAACAGGGGGCCTGGGGGTCTGCCCCACCCCACCCGACTTAGGCCAGAGCCAGACCCCCAGATGGGGGCCCCGCCCCCGAGATGGTTTTTTGACCCCTCTCCAGTTTTTCTGGCAAGTATTTTTTAGCAAATTTTTGCGAGTTTTCACAGTTTCAGACACAAAATCGCCTTAAAACAGTAATTTTTAACTGTATTTACGCCAAAATTATTGATTTTTTTCTATTTTTGGTGTTTTACTGCCCTAGAATTTGGGCTCAGACCCATCCGGCCCGCGCGATAACCCCAAACTCCACTCCTCCAACGGTGGATGACCAGTTACATGTACAACGGTGGATGACCAGTTACATGTATGCTTAACTCGGTATTTGCTTGGACCACTTTGGTATGTCTTGCCCTTACTGACAGATATTTAGGATGAGGTGGGCCTGAATAGACACTTTCGCGTTGTTGAACAATTGCTTGAAGCAGTTGCAGAGAAACTGGAGGCAACAGATTTGGAAGAGTCTTGGAACAAGGTCTTTGCTAACATTGATTTAGCTATAATGCTGATTTCTGTGGTGATTAACACTTTAGTGTGTTACTGGGCGTTGCAGGACTATGTCCACTCTATTCTTCTTGAAGTAATATATAAATAGATAAATGTTAACATTTATCTTTGCTATTATGTCCGCAAACCTTGACCGAATTACCGGAAAATTTGGAACAGAACTGCCAAAGTACTGGAAATTTTATGCGTTATAGTTTGGTGTGCTACCTTCGGCAAAAGTCCCCCCCAGCAGATTTTTTTTTTGGGGGGGGGGACCTGAAAACCCACTTTTGGATTACAAAGTAAAGGAAATTTTAGCCCATACAATACATTCTGCAGCACAAAATTGGGTTTTCGGCTGCCATACAACCCAAAACAGGGTTTTGTAAGGGTTGGAAATCCTAAATAGGGTTTTTAGACTGCTTAGAAACCCTGATTAGGGTTTTCAGGTTACTTTCAAACCGTGATTAGGGTTTTCCGGTTACTCTAAAACCCTGATTAGGGTTTTTAGGCTACTTTTAAACCCTGATTAGTTTAAACCCTGATTAGGGTTTTCAGGTTACTTTCAAACCCTGATTAGGGTTTTTAGGCTACTTTAAAACCCTAAACAGGGTTTTCAGGTTACTTTCAAACCCTGATTAGGGTTTTTAGGTTACTTTTAAACCCTGATTAGGGTTTTCAGGTTACTTTTAAACCCTGATTAGGGTTTTTAGGTTACTTTCAAACCTGATTAGGGTTTTCAGGTTACTTTCAAAGCCTGATTAGGGTTTTTAGGCTACTTTGAAACTCTAACCAGGGTTTTAGCACTGGCTAGAAAGCCTAGAGAGGGTTTTTAGGTTGATTAGAAACCCTAAACAGGGTTTAAGAACTGCATTCAAATCACTAAATAGGGTTTTTTAGTAATCTTATACGTCAAAACAGGGTTTTGCGCGTGCCTCAGAATCGAAATTAGGGTTCTCTGAACTATTTTTAGTCAATATAAAAATTTGCTAAAATCAATACTCAATTCATGAGGAAACAGCTCAAAACATGGGTCATGTCACTCCAAAATGACTTGACCTTTCTTGAGATGGCGACAAATGGTCTTCAAATTAGCATTTAGTGAGTTGATATCTTTGCTAGGCATGAACAAAATCATCTTTGGACTTGAACTTCTTGTTTTGTAGCCAGACCTTGGTTAGTAAAGCTGTCAAACCAAGCAAATATATATCAAATCCATATCAAATTTATATCAAATTTCTAGGCCAATTTACGAAATTTAATATAATTTTAATTTGTTTGATCGCGAGAAATTTAATTTGTTATTAAATTGCTATTTACTTGGTGATTTTGGCCAAAACAATTTAATTTTGTTATTTAATTTTAATTTGATCGGAAACACTAGTATATAGCGTTAAAAATGGAAACGTTTCTTTGTGCTGTCATTTCCGCAAATGTTCACTAAAATGACCTAAAGATTGGAGAATGTTATTTGGTACAGAATTAGTAATGCCGATATCGAAATTATAGTTTGAAGCTCACTGGACATCCTGTTTTGGAACTCTTGGTAAAATAAAAAAATGAAAATCTTGAATTAAGTGTGGTTTAATTAAGTTTGAATATTAATATCAGAGATGCAAATCCAGGATTCCCTAGTACAGATGGCAAATTTTCAAATATATATTTGTATATGTATATGTATTGAAAGATATGCACTGTATAAAGTACCCGGGTACTACGTATAAACAGCACTATTACGTACTGTAGTTGTAGCTGATCAATAAAGAAAACTAAGAAAATTATCAATTGTTATCATACATGTCGCTGGGTTTTTCCGTGGGGGGGGGACCTTTTTGAAATCCCAAATAGGGTTTTGGGACCAAGTCCAAAGTGGGTTTTGGGACCTTTTTTTGGGGTCCAAAGGTGGGTTTTGTCGACCTTTTTTGGGGTAAAAAGTGGGTTTTGTCGACCTTTTTTAGGGATTCTGGGGCGAAAAATGGCTTCAAAACCCTATTTGGACCGAAAAAGGCCATTAAAACCCTGTTTTTGCATTAAAAATGCCTTAAAAACACTGTTCCGGTTGAAAAAATGCCTTAAAAACCGAATATTGAAGCAATGAATGTAATAAAAAGCTGTTTTGCGCTCAAAATACGTATTGAATATGAGTTTCAGCGATAAAATATAGATTGAAATGCGTTATATTGACTAAAAATAGTTCACAGAACCCTAATTTCGATTCTGAGGCACGCGCAAAACCCTGTTTTGACTTATATGATTACTAAAAAACCCTATTTAGTGATTTGAATGCAGTTCTTAAACCCTGTTTAGGGTTTCTAATCAACCTAAAAACCCTTTCTAGGCTTTCTAGCCAGTGCTAAAACCCTGTTTAGAGTTTCAAAGTAACCTAAAAACCCTAATCAGGCTTTGAAAGTAACCTGAAAACCCTAATCAGGTTTGAAAGTAACCTAAAAACCCTAATTAGGGTTTCAAAGTAACCTGAAAACCCTGTTTAGGGTTTCAAAGTAGCCTAAAAACCCCAATCAGGGTTTAAAAGTAACCTGAAAACCCTGTTTAGGGTTTCAAAGTAGCCTAAAAACCCTAATCAGGGTTTGAAAGTAACCTGAAAACCCTAATCCGGGTTTAAAAGTAACCTGAAAACCCTGTTTAGGGTTTCAAAGTAGCCTAAAAACCCTAATCAGGGTTTGAAAGTAACCTGAAAACCCTAATCAGGGTTTAAAAGTAACCTGAAAACCCTGTTTAGGGTTTCAGAGTAGCCTAAAAACCCTAATCAGGGTTTGAAAGTAACAGGAAAACCCTAATCAGGGTTTAAAAGTACCCTGAAAACCCTAATCAGGGTTTAAAAGTAACCTGAAAACCCTGTTTAGGGTTTCAAAGTAGCTTAAAAACCCTAATCATGGTTTAAAAGTAACCTGAAAACCCTGTTTAGGGTTTAAAAGTAGCCTAAAAACCCTAATCATGGTTTAAAAGTAACCTGAAAACCCTGTTTAGGGTTTCTAAGCGGTCTAAAAACCCTAATCAGGGTTTGAAAGTAACCTAAAAACCCTAATCAGGGTTTCTAAGCAGTCTAAAAACCCTATTTAGGATTTCCAACCCTTACAAAACCCTGTTTTGGGTTGTATGGCAGCCGAAAACCCAATTTTGTGCTGCAGAATGTATTGTCTGGGCTAAAATTTTCTTTACTTTGGAATCCAAAAGTGGGTTTTCAGGTCCCCCCCAAAAAATCCGCTGGGGGGGACTTTTGCCGAAAAATCGGGCTTGGGGGGGCCGCCCCCCCCCCCTTTACCCCCCCAACGACATGTATGATTGTTATTGTATACAGATGTTATTTTAATAAAAACGTCATTTTACATAGAATTGGTATTACGTAGAATCCTATTCACAAGAACACGGCTGCTAAGTGGACTTAAGCTCCCTAAGATCTATGGGAAGCGGCTCCAGTTAGTAAAGCGAGTTAAACTTTCAATTTTAGGTCTGAACACTAAGATTGTTTCGATCACAGAGTGAATAAAAATAGGAGGATAAAAATCCATCCACCGCCCACTCTCTTTAGCAAGGACTGTTATACAATTCTTTAAAAAAGCAAGTTTTCTAGTTCAAGCAATTGTTAGCAAAGCTCTGTAGGCAGTTCTTTCAAAAGCAATATTCTCCTTTCAGCAAATCTTTTTGATAGTAAAGCTGCTTAGGCAGCTCTTTAAAGACAGCTTTTTTTGCTTTTGATGCAATACTCTACTGCTTTATATAGTCAACGCTGCAGGTACTTTTTCTCTTTCAATCAATTCTTTTTTATAGTAAAATAGCTGTCGCATTGTACGTGTATGGCGAAGGACGGTTTTCTCTTTAAGCAATCAGAAATATGCAATATTCTTTTCTTGCAATGGATAAAAATTGCTGTCTTAAAAAGTATTCCTTTCCCTTCGGTGGATGACTTGCTGCTGCTATATTTATTCTCGACACGACATTATCGAAGTGTGCCTATGCAATTCTGAATTAACTTGAAGCGAAACATCTGAAGTTTAACTGGAGAAAAGCTAATTATTATTGTTGATTGGATTGGGTATACCGAACCCATACCGAAAAATGGGTATTTTTGGGAATACCTACCCAATAAATACCTACCGATTCCAGGTATTTTAATAAATAAATACCCATACCGGGTATACCGATTACTTTGGGAATCGGAATACCCAGGTATTTCGGAATCGGTATTTTTTGTTCAGCTTAGTGCAATTTTTATCAAAAATTCCCTATGATCACAATGTTTTCTTTGTAATTTTGTATTTTTGGGGCATGCAGAAATATTCTATTACGATATCCTTTCAAAATATCGAATTTGAATGAATGATTTTTAGTCTCTGACCCTACTCCCTATCCGAAACTCTGTGATTAGAAAGCGTTGGTCTAGTTTTGGCGTAACTTCACACTGCTCCTTATTAATCAAATTTCTATGTACTTGATGTACAGTACATTCACAAGCAACAGAATAGCCCGCATTTTGTCACTGCTCGTTAGATCTCCATACTGAACACAAGCAGGCCTTAATCAGTCAGGCACTTAACGCCGTTTATGGTACCGACACCATATAAGGTGCCGGTACCATATATGGTACCGGTACCGTAGGTAGTGGTACCATATATGGTACCGGCACCATATATGGTACCCCCACCTTCGGGGCCTGTGGTGGTACCATATATGGTACCGGTACCATATAAGGTGCCGGTACCATATATGGTGACGGTACCATATATGGTGCCGGTACCATATATGGTACCGGTACCATATATGGTACCACCACAGTCGCCGAACGTGGGGGCACCATATATGGTACCGGTACCATATATGGTACCGGTGCCATTTATGGTGACGGTACCATATATGGTGACGGTACCATATATGGTACCACTACCCTCGGTACTAGTGTTCCGACGATATCAAAACTTGTCGATATTCGATATCGATATCGATATCGATATTTTCAACTCAATATCGATCGATATCGATATCGATATCGATATTTATAGTTATGCAAGAAAATCTCAAGATTTGAAAGAACAAACTGCTCTCACTGGTTATCAGTCAAGCACTGATGCAGTCAGCGGTCTGATATAAATTAAGTAGAGAATCTAAGAAAGGTAGTTGCCCTTCTGAAGCCCTTCAATGAAAAGGTTGACCCCTCAGGCCGATGCCCCACCCTCATTAGGAATAAATGAGCTCAGACAGAATAGCTGTATTTTATCTTATTTTAATCACAAATAGGACACAATCCTTGACTTTAGTAGAAAATCGGACTTTTTGCCATCCTTTCAACCACCCATCAGCCGGCGTTACCTCCCCAGGATTTAAAAATTTACCACCATTCAGCCGAAATGCTAGCCCATGTCTGCTTCTGCCTTCCTGCTTCAAGTGTGTACAGTAGAGTGAGCAGCTCTTCAGTGTTGCTGCAGACATTTAAGAACCTAACTGTTGCTGTCTGAAAGCTGAGAATGCCAAGAAATTGATGTTTCTGAGAGCTATCATGCCACTGTTAGGTTTTGACACTATTCCAGGGAAATAAACTTGGTGTCAGTTCTGTTTTTTCCTACTTTTCAGGACAAAAAATATCGAAAATATCGATGCAAAATATCGCGATATCGATATCGATATCGATATTGGAAAAAGGATCGATATATCGACTTTTCGATATCGATATCGATATATCGTCGGAACCCTACTCGGTACCGGTACCATATATGGTACCGGCACCTTATATGGTGTCGGTACCATAAACGGCGTTAAGTGCCTGACTGTTAATACTGAAGTACATTGGAAGCATTTCTCTTAGCCAAAATTATTTATTGAAACAAGTTTCACTCCAGTAAAACCAAAAATAATTATAAAAAAATCCTAAAAACTGTAAATCCCATTGATTTTGATGAATTTTCTAGCCTCTGACCTTGGAAATGAGTAATTCCATGGCCTTCTAAATGGGGAATTCTGTGTTTTCACTTTGTAAAACATTTTTAGTATGTACCGAATAAGTACCGCTATTTTTGCGAATACCTACCAATATAGAACCGATTGCTGGGTATGCCGAAAATACCTACCCATACCGAACCGATTCCTGAAAATCCCATACCCAAAAAACAGTACTAATTATCTGTGTTGTACACGTACACGTAGGTATAGGAGCTTTACGCAGAAGCAGTCAACCCACTTTACAGATGGTGTCAGTGGCTTTTCTATAAGGCAACCCATTAGATGAGGGAGCTGCAGTCTGTGAGTGGGCCGTCCATTTGGACAAGCTGTGCATCGCTTCTTCGCTATATCTCCCACCGGATTAGCTGGCTCTTTAAGCCACTGCAGCCCATACCGAGCTGTAGCTGAGATGAAGCTTCTCCTTCTATTAGCTTCTTGGTTCTGTGTCTTCTCGCCAGGGGCCTACGCAGGCTCCAAGGTCTCTGTTGATCCCCGACCCGCTCCGGTTCAGTCGATTCCGTTGGAGCCGAAACCAGTCTCCAAAAAACCTACGAACTCCAGTTCTGGTAAGGAACTTAGTAAAACTACTAGTAAAAGAAAAATTAGTAAAAATCAGAGCAGCTTGGTGGTGAAACAAAAATAAAGATCAAATTAAAGAAATGAATTTGTAGTAAATTTAGTAAATGCTAAGATAAAACCCACTAATAAAAGCTACATAGATAGCAGAGTTTTACTTACAGATCCGACAAGAAAGTGTGGCAAAGATGGCAAGTGTTCAGCGAACGCAGAATGCGATTCAGCTACTAACTTGTGTCGCTGCAAATTTGGTATTTTTCATTGTGTTTTTCTAACTAATCAAGATAGTTTGTTTAGGATTCTCGAGAGATAGTAAAACTTGTAAGTCGGACCCAGACGACTGCATAAAAAACCCAGATATATGTGACAAAAACGCCGTTTGTGGTTTGGTTTGGCAACAGTGCTCGAAACAGGGCTGCCCCTCTGATAAAGCCAGGTGCAAGTGTAAAACAGGTAAACGGTATAATTTGTCTTTAGGTAGGTAAACCGGGGTGACTGTGAACAGGGGCAACTTTGAACGGGCTTCAGTTTTACGCGTTTTTGCGTCGCGTGGTTCGCTTTATGGCCTACAGTTGCGCTATTTTATCGCCAAATACTACCGCAACGGGCAAGAAACAGAAAGGGATCTGTTGGTATTTGTGCTGTGCTATGCTGCTTCAAAATATCGGTTTCTTAACGGCCGACAACTATATGGTAAAAAAATTTAGGTTCTAACGTCCCAAAGTAGTCAAGTTTTATATCATTTTGCTCTCTGGTCCTTTCTTTTTCCGTTGGCGTGCTTATCGTTTAGATATTTCTTAATAAACTTTTTCTTTGCTATGAAGAATAAAAGGGGCTACTTTGAACATTCTTAAATCTCTCATTTTCCATGTCTTTTCTGCTTATTCTCTGCTTCTGGGATTTGTGAGGTTACCACCCTGCTGACAACGCCAACCCCACCACCAAAGACATCTCCCAGGCATGAGATAGGGACCTTACCCCGACCCAACATACAAATACTAGTAGCGACTCCACCGCAGTACTACAACCGTCCACTACACTCCAGTCTACTAGCTTAGAAACCAATTGAAAAAACAAATCGCTCAAAGCCCCGGTTTACCTAACCAAAAGGGTGGGTTGCCCACTTGCATATCCCGGGTTTCATCTTGCTGTAATTTTTATGTTAGTCAGTCAATTTCGCTAAAATTTTAACACCACATGCACACAACGTCAGACCTTTTACTCTAAAAACTTTGCCCAAGTCTCTCCTGCAACCACTAGTTATGCGCTTGCAACACACGTCCGCCGTCACTCTATATCACATGTGATGGGGGACACGTCGACGTGCATAACTGGTGGTTGAAGCGACTGCCTTGGCCAATATTTTAAGACCAAAAATTCTCTGGTCGTATGCATGCTCTGTTAAAATTTCAGCGAAATTCATTGACGAACACAAAAGTTACAACAAGACCAAACGCGGGATACGTACAATAGATAAAAAGGGCCACTGTATAGGTATGTACAATGTACAGAGATTTGACTGGCGACTGTGTTTCCGACTGAGAATGAGAAAAGTAGACTGAATGTCGATCGAATTTAGGATTTCTCGGAAACGGACGGCAGTGTAAAGTCGATCCGAAGGCGTGTCCTCCGAACTCCAAACCTGATCTGCCCACCGGTCAGTGCCGCTGCAAGCTTGGTAAGTTTTCGTTTTGTTTTAATGGTCGATTTGTACAATCCTTTGTTAATCTATTTCTTTACAGGATTTAAGGAGGTCAAAAAGAAAGATTGCAAAAAAGCCCGCTGTGCTGTGTGCCAGCCTGACCCTGAGGACTGCATCAAGAAGCCTGAAATCTGTCTGGAAACTGCCGTTTGTGGTTTGTTGTGGTCTGCGCCTTGTACGACTAGGTCTTGTCCACCTGACAGAGCCCGGTGCATGTGTAAAAACGACAAAGGTAAATGGTGGTCTATACGAGAAACCATAGTAAATCGTGAGAACTTTAGGGGAATTAACTTTCGGAAAACTGTGTACCAAAGCAGGTCAGAAGAAAGAACTTCCACCAAGCACAACAACTGCAGGTAGCAAGTCTAAACCTTGGCTAGGCATTTAGTTGTCTGTAAACTTTTGCTTTCAGCTCCTGCCCCAACTGATGTGTGTGCAAAGAATCCTAACATGTGCAGCAAAAATGAGCGCTGCCTAGGCCGGAAAGCAGACTGCGGAGCACCACCCTGTTCTCCGTACGAATGCAAGTGCAAGAAAGGCTTTTCCATGCAAGGCGGCTACACCTGCCAGAAAGACAAGCACCCGTGCCAACTGAAAACCACCTGCCCACCTAATGCAGTTTGCAATAAAAGCCCCAGACGAATGAGGTGTCTATTAGCTCCTTGCTTTTCCTGTCAATGCAAACCTGGATACACTGGAGCCACGTGTGGTAATCGAATCGTTATACAGACACAGACATGACATGATTTTTGTTTCAGATCAGTTGAAAAATGCCACCAGCACTGCTGCAGGTAAGTAAAGTAGATCTTCCTTCTGAATTCAGTGGGATTATTGTGCATGATGTTTTAGCTGAAACTGGCGACTTTGAGATGTCGATAATCATTGTGATCAGGACAGCTTCAGTGACACTGAAATGGACTGTAAAAGATGTAAGTGCAGTTTTATGTCACACCCAGCTCAATGCCATCCGCCGAAGGCAAGTAAAATGGGCGATTCCGACATCCACTTACTAAATTAATTAAAACCAAGTTAGGTTTTGCTCTAACAGGTGTTCAGCTGATCAGGACTCGTTTCTCCAAAAAGTACTGAATACAGTGAAGCAGAATTTGTGCATATACTTGTCATTCAGATCACTGTCATTCGGTACTTGATTGAAATGCGACAGAGCTCAAAATCTGCATGGCAGGAAATAATGCAAGTTGACGGTTCACAGCGCCAGGTCACCGTCAGTGGCTTGAATCCAGGCGGCACCTATCATTTCCGCATAAAAGCCATCACTGAAATGAAGACAAAAGGAGGACAAAGGCAGTCATCACTGCTCTCGGTCAATAAACTGACGGCCAAACCATCCGGAGTACTCAGTCTGCTGCTGAGGATCAGCTGGATTCGCCATGCTCAGGTAACCTAGAACTACTTCTGACAATTCTTGAACGTGACTGCTTTTCAGTGGCCAGTTCGCTATTACAAAGTGACAGTGCGCGATCCCTATGACCCCACTGATGAACAGACTTTCTACTTCTCAGCCGAAAAGACCTCAGCTGTGATCCCCAAGGACGTAGTGAAGCCGGGAAAACAGTACACTGTCAATGTGAAGTCTGTCTCACACTCAAAGAAAGACAAAGACCCGTCGAAAAAGGAAATACCAACTGTCACTGAGACTGTAGTTGTGGCCACCCTTAAAACTTCGTCTCTTCACCTCAAGTTTGGTAAAGTGCACAATGTAATTTACTCTTTTTGCGCTGAATTCTTCGATCATGTATCACTATTCATTTTAGCCCAAGGTCACAGGATATGTGATACAGGTTATGTATCCAGGTTCGAAAAGCTGGAGAAAAGGACAGACTGTGCCGGCAGAAAAGCTAACAAAATACGGGGCCGAAATTTCAGTCTCTGGGAAATTCAAAGCTGGTTCGAAGATCAGATTCAAAATCGTTGCTCAGGGAGTTCCAAGCGGAGAGGTCATAGCCTCACCTCCAGTGACTGTACCTCAAAAGGAAGCCACCAAACTTTCTTTAGAAGTGTCTTGGACGCCTCCCAACAAGGTAGCAATTAATAAGAAGAAAGTACATATATTGGTGAAGTCTTTTAGAAACCAAGCCGATTCACTTATGTTGTACTAAAAAGCGGAGACTCAAAAAGTGCCTTCTTGATATCTGGTACAAAAACCTCCACATCATTCGACAGTTTGAGGCCGGGGACCACTTACCAAGTCCAAGTAACATCAGTGCAAAGCAAATTTGCCAGAACACCTAGTAAAACTCCCATAAAAGTCGCGTACATCGTGGAAGCTACTGTGTCGAAATTTGGTGGATCTACACTAACCCTGGAATGGCCAAAGCACCCCAAAGTACGTCTGACCGAAGGTAATCTATACCAGACTGTATGTTTGTTTGAAGGCCAATTACTACATTCTGGAGTTCAAGCAGTCTAACCAAGTTGAATTTGACTCAACAACTTATGGAAAAGTGACCGCTGAAAAGAAATCTGTCACAGACCTGAAAGGCAATCTCAGTTACACATTCAGAGTGAGAGTGGTTGGTGAAAACGACAAGACTGTTGGATTCGCAGTTCCGTTCATACCAGACAGCTCAAAACCTAAAGTTTATCAACTGAAGATGAGCTGGAAACCAGTCGTCAATGTGCTTGGTTCTTTTACCTACCTGATTATACATAAATTTGCATATATTTAGCAACCAGTTGAATACAATGTCTACATCTCAGACGGACACCTGGAAAAGCAGGTCAATATTGAGCAGCAACATTCATCAACAGTGTTCTATCTACCGACTGGTACGCAATACGCGGTTAGAATAGAAGCAAGTCCAGCTAGATTGACCGATTTCCCAGTCCAAGTTCCAGCAGAATTCACAACCTCTGCTACCATCAAATCACCCACTGTTCAAGTGCATTGGCAACCACTTAAAGTAGTCCAGCTTTCTAACAGTGGCAATGAAACGAAAGTCTGAGTTGCAGGGAGAAGTGTTAGAATACGAAATCAGTTACAAGACAACAACTGATAAAGACTACAAACAAGCAGACAAAGTTGACGGCTCCAAAAGCACAACTTCAATTAATGACCTACCTTCCGGTCAGGTGGTCAGTTTCATAGTGGCAGCAGTTCGTAAAAATAAGCCAAAGAAATACCAGTTTGTTGGATTCAGCAAAGATACTGCGGAAAAAATCAAATTGAATGCCAAATGGCCCTTCATGGTATAACTTCCGCTCGTGTCTGTTTGGGCAGTAATCCTAAAGACCCTAGATTTTCAGAGCATGCCGCTAGACAGTTATGAAGTAATTTTGACATCAGAGAAACAGAAACAGGCTCCACTCAGAAAATTTCTCATTAAAGAGCAGTCAGAAGTAACCCTGGACAATAAAGCACTAAAGCCAGAAGAAGCATGCTCAGTAATGATCGTCACTCGCCCTGCCTCAGTAAAACCAAAACAGGACTCTTCTAAGTCAAATACTGTCACAAAATATTTGGTCGATTTTGAAATCGTTTCAACCTCTGCTGTGCGGCAGGATTCTACTATTTTCGTTTCGTTTGATGCCCCAGAGAGAAAGGTATATAACAAACAGTTGAAAGAACGATATATTAAACTACAACTACAACTTTTAGCCTGGGTTTCAATACACGCTTGAAATCAGAGAGCCTGGTACCCGAACTTGGACAACTAAAAACTCTGTACCAGAAGGTCAAAGAACGATAAGAGTGAAAAATCTAAAGGAAAAAACTCCGTACGAGTTCAGAATTAAAGTATCGGATGGCTCAGTAATTGGAGGACCTCTGTCGTTTACTGGTGCTTCAAATGTTGCCACACAGATTCAGTGGAAACCCAAACAACAGGTACGTTAGTTATAAACCACCAGGGAGCATTTGAAGTTTCGCAATTAATAAAAATTACATTAAGTGCCGAGCAAATTTCACTCAAATTCGTTTCTTAAATCTCTCCAAAAGTCACTAGGGGGCGTGCAAAAATTACGTAATGGCATGAGGGGGGAGGGGGGGTTCGCCAAAAGATTACTAATCATTACGGTGGGGGGAGGGGGGGTTGACGACTTCATTACGTAATTTGTTTTAAGTGCAGAAATCACTAAGTGGTCATAATTTTAATTGTTTTTACGTACACTATATGTACATGTAGTCTCGATTTGAAGCCATTGGACTTACATTTTCTCAATTTCACTTAGATGGAGCTAGATTAGAGAATAGCTACATTTAAAGTCAAGGCTTTCCAATTTTTCAAATGCTAAATGGCAACAGTGACTTTTGACATCTGTGTTATAAGAGTTTATAAGGGTATACCACTTATCGACTCGATCTTTTACAAGGTTCGTGCGGCTTTTTCAGAGCAAAATTTCCTGACCAAAGTCAAATTTCCCTGTCCAATCAGAGTGAGAACATTCTAGCAAGGGTGAGAAGTTTTTAAAAATTGGCTCTGAAAAACGCATTTAAACGGTATTCTGAGGGTAAAATTTACAGTTGTAGTAGCTGTGGAAAGTCAAAAGTCCCATTTTCAAGAGGGTGGCGAGAGATGATTCTATTATTGCTATCAATTTTTTCCCTGACTGGACACCAAATTCCCTGAATTTTCCCTGAAATTTTTAAAATTCCCTGACTTTGCATGACTCCCTGACTTTTCGGGTCCCGCACGAACTCTGTTTTATGACCATCGATCATCAATCAAGTGATATGGCAGCGCAGCCCTAAAATCAATGATAAAACACTTTGGTTTCAACTTTAACAAAAAGCCACCCAATGATGGCTTCTATGTAAAAGCAAGACTATGCGTACATGTACTGTATGTAGTTGCAGCTCATCAATAAAGAAAACGAAGAAAATTATCAATTGTTACTGTATACAGACAGATGTTATTTTATTAAAAACGTCATTTTACATGGAATTGAACTCAAAAATTTGGGCTCTATCGCTTCAAAAAATTGAAATTTCGGGGGGGGGGGGTAGCTAAATTATTACGTAATTAGGGGAGGGGGTCAGAAAATTATTACGGGGGATTATCCGGGGGGGAGGGGGGGTCCGAAAATGGGCAAAAATACCATTACGTAATTTTTGCACGCCCCCCTAGATCACATGTGCTAAAGTTGAATTTCATTGCAAGTGTTTGCAGATGCCAGTATCCTTTTATCAAGTGAAAGTGAGAACTACTAAAGAGCCAGTCTATTCAATCGTCTCCCTGGTAGATGGATCACAGACAAGTGTAGCACTTGAAAAGCTGCCTCAAGATAAAACTTTTATGGTTGACGTCGTTGCAATACCGAAGCAAGGAAAAATTGTTGGCAAGCCTAAGCCAGAAAAGCCGACAAGTCCTGCCAAAGAATTAACAATTGAAGTACAGTTTGACAGAATCAGTAAGGTGCAACCTGTTGCTGAGAGAATCGAAATCAGCTGGCAACCTATCACCAAGGTTTTTTCTTACATTTATGCAGTACAGCATGCAAAATAGACTGCCTTTGCAGACTCCAATAATGAACTATGTAATTGAATTGAAAATTAACGATGGCAGCTGGCAACCATCCAAAGAAGTTCCAAAAGACAGCACCACGGCAATACTATCAGTCAAACCGGGCGTTACATACATGATCAAAGTGTCAGGACGAAGTCCAGAAAAGAAAGTTGTCAAACTTGATGACGGCATCGTAACTCTTACCAGACCTCACCAGTCTAAGGTCTTTCAAGTACAACTAGAATGGGATCAATTACCTAAGGTTGTTCTAATCATAATTGGTTAAGAAAACTGAAAAACATTAACTTTCAGAGTCCAGTTGAATCTTACAAGCTGGTGTTTGCACCAGCTGATAACCCCCTAAGGACTCTAACATACGAAATATTTGGACAGTCAACAAAGACACTCATTCCAAACCTAAAACCATCTAAGCAGTATGTTGTGAGTCTAAGTGCTGTGCCCCAAAAATACAAAACTGTTGAACTGGGCTTCAACAGTGAATTCTCTGTCAAGCCAAACAAGAGACAATTTGTGATTGAATGGACGCCAAATAAGAAGGTAGTTCAAGGCAACCTGCGTTTCTTCTATAACATACTGTATAGCTCAAAAATATCCCTTCCATTTTTAGACTTCACCCAATTATGTCGTTCTCAGTCTTTATATTTCCCCAATTTCAGTGCTCTTTGAGCCATGCCAACCTTCTGCAATGCAATAAGGGCACCCAATGGTTTCGATAACAAATCGTAACAATCTTAACAATTACAGATCGATAAAGAAGAATCCCAAAACAAAACGCTTGAGTGAATGTCAAAAATCGTTGTGACATTTTTAGCCATACTGGATTATTGCAGAGTGGAGTGAAAGACTACATAATAGAGTACAATGTAAAAGAAGGAAAACAACCTAAGACCTCCAAAGTTCCCTCCACCAAGCCTATATTTGTCAAATTCGGAGCTGACATTAACTCTGAGTACATAATCTCTGTTCAACCAGATACATCTGGAGAAAAAAGAAAGCCGGAAGATGCTATCTCAAACTTTGTGGTCACTGATGGTGTTTCAAAATATGGGGTTGCAGTGACATGGAAGCCGCAAAAACAACTGAACCCTCAGCAATACATAGTTGTGGTGGTTGATGAGACCACAAGGAGAGTGGTTCAAACTTATTCAGTGAAACCTGATAACAGACCGGAGGTTTTTGTCGACTTCCTGAAGCCAAAGAAAAATTATGAAATTCATGTGCAAGTGGAAACTTCAGCCCAGCCTGCTCTGTCTAAAGCAAAGAAACCTGAGAAACCCAAGCAGCCAACCATAGAATTAACTTTTACACCTCAGACTACCATGGTTCCAACTGGCAATCAAGTAACAATTAAGTGGAACCCAATTAAAAATGTAAAGCGAAGAATGCTCTAAGAAAATATATCTTCAACTTTGCGTGTTTAGGATGAAATCATTAAACTATTCATAGAAAAATTTGTCAGCGGTATCTGGGAGTCAGTCCGAGCTATAAAACCAACTGATGTTGAGCTCACAATTTCAAAGGTGACCAAGGACAAACCACTAACAATTAGGATAAGAGGGGTGGGGAAAGATGGAAACAAAATATCAGTTCCGACACTCATTCAACCAAGTCCCAGTGATGTTGATGTCACCAAAACGGCTTCAACCATACAGTTTGAGCAGCCAGACAAGGTTAGCTGAAATTCTAAATAACAACTGTTTGATTTGATAATACCAGCAGTATAAATGTTCTACAGAAACAGGTTATTAATTTTCAGAAGCTGGAAAACATCATTCTGAAAATGACTTTCCCAGACAAGGAAGACTCGCCAAAGATTGTGAAGATTTACAAGGACTCTAGTTTCTTCACCTTTGACGGAAGGATTCCTCAACAACCAGTATCATTTTCAGTAGAGGGCCTACTGGAAAAAGCACGTCGAAAGCCAATGAAAACCATCAATATCATGACGGTTAAACCAAAGGAATCAAAGATCTTTTTCAGTTGGCAGCCGAATAGCGAGGTACACAAGTTGTGTCCAAAATACTTTAAACACGACTCCTTACAGTTGCCACAAAGAAGTACAGTAATCTACGTACGCCTAAAGGGCACAAAAAGATTCAAAGTCTATCCCGTACCAGCTAGCAAAATTCAGTTCACTATAAAGGATGTTCAACCCAATAAAGAATATGAAGTTATCATTAAACCTGTGGTTAATGGTAGGCCTACAGAAGAAACAGTAAGCAAAGTCTCTGTTGATGGCATGGACTCCTTCAGCACACTGATCAACTGGGAACCGCTGGACAGAGTGAATTATTTGCAGATATTCTTATCTATACAATCAGAAATTTTCAGAAACCATCAGAGACTGTAACTGTAAATATTGTGGATATGAAAACTTCAGAAATTGTCAAAACAATTGAAACAACAGTTGACAAGAAAAAAATTGAAGTTCCTGATCTGCCTTCAAACAGGTTCTTCAACTTCATTGTGGAGTACCAATCAAAACCAGAGAAACCGAAAACGAAACCAAAACAAGGCACTCCTATCACAATTTCATTCACACCTGAAACTGTTGTCTATCCGAAGAAAGCAGAGCTAGAGATCAGTTGGAAGCCAGCAAAAAGAGTACGATTGTTCTGTCAGATGTTGCTTCTTTTGCAGTGAATCGCTTTTTAGATTGACTTTACAAACTACCTGATTCAGCTATTGAAGCCCGATGGATGGAAAACTGTTGGCAATGTGGCAAAATCAGTGACCAGCTTTACCATAAAAGAACTAGAGCCAAGCACACCCGTAACTGTTAGAATAGTTGGCACTAAAAATGAGCAGCGTATTCCTCTGCAAGAAAGTGTGGTAACAGTCGATAAGAAAGACATTGAGCAAGCAAAGATAATTATAAAATTTGATCAACCAGAAGTACTTCAACATTCTCTCCAGACCTCTTGCTCAGAATATGCGTTTTCAGCCTAATGCACAAAACGTTGTGCTGCAATTGACAAATCCAGAGCAACCAAATCAACCAGAAACATTCAACCTATTCGAAAACTTGAGAGAGTTCAGCATTGACCAAATACGGCTGCCTGAGAAGTTCAAAATCTTGGTAGAAGGCACATATCAGACTATCAGACCAAAACCTGTGCCCTTCACAACAACTATTCAAGCTGTACCAGAAAAAGACACAGTTGTGTTCAGATACAACCCACCAAAACAAGTATCATCTCATCATGATCACAATGAATTCTAACGAAATACACATGAATTTTGTTCTTTAGTTGGCTAATAGAATTGTGATTCGCTACAGACAAGAAGGAGAAACAATATTCAAAGAAAAGAAAGTGCCACCAAACCAAGTTACATATGAGCTGAGTGGTTTGACCCCACAAATGACCTATGAGATTCAAATGCAACCCTTCTTCGACAACATGCCACTGACTGACACCTCAATTAGCAGCCTTGTGATTGATGGTGTAAAACCTTATACTTCAACAGTGCAAATTGGTCAAAAGCCAAAGGTTTTAGTCAATAACCTAAAGCAAACAACATATGTACACTATAAAATTTCAGCCTTCAAATACAGTAGTAATCAGGATGGTGAATGTGGAAACATCAGAAGTTATCAAAACTGTAAAAATTCCTGATGACAGTACAGCGATACAAGTTGAGGACGTTCCATCAAACACGGTCATAAAATTTGTGGTGGAGGAATATCCTAAGGATGGAGCACCTAAAGAAATTCAAGAACGATTAAGAAAGAAGAAAAGAACAACAACAACAACAGTCAGACCAAAAACAACACCACTACCTGCCAAACCGAGGTTCCCTGTGTTCCCAATTGATTTCAGCTTACAGTCTCTAGTTTTCCCCAAAGATGACTCGCTTCAAATTAGTTGGAGTCCAATTGAAAGGGTGAGCGAAAAAGAGCATATCAAGTGTATTAAATCGAGCTTTTTAGAAACCAGTAAGACATTATTTGATAAAATGGCAAATGCCAGATGGAACAAAGAAACAAAAGAAGGTTCCAAGCACAACTCCTTCATTTGAAATCAAGCAACTCCTGCCAAACAAACAGACGCGTATAGAAATCACAGCAATTTTGGAGGATTTAAAAGAAATACCACTGCAGAGCTTGCCACAGATTAACCCTGAGGATGTAATCAAGGTTATAAACAACTTTAAATGGAAGTCACCTGTGAAAAGAGTAAATTTTCAACATTCCGCCTATATTAAAACAAAATCTGCTTTACAGAAACCAACTGACCAGTTTCTGATCAACTTCCTTGACACAATTGATGACAGCCGTGTTCAAACATTCAACATTCACCGGGGCACCAATGTCTTCAACTTTGCGAATCAGCAACCAGACAGAGTATTCAAAGTCAAAATAGAAGGCGTTTCAAAACCAGATGAAACAACGCCTCTGCGGTTCACGAATCTCATGACGATAAAACCCCAGAAAGAAACAGTTGAAATTGCATGGGACAAGCCAACAACTGATAAACCAGTTGATGGATTCAGCATTTACTACAAACCTAAAGACCAAACTAAATATATCATAAAAGAAGTGCCAACCGATCAAACCACATATCAACTGACGAATCTTAAGCCAGGAAGTGAATATGAACTACAAATTAAGCCAATCGTTCAGAAAAAGCCAACTGACGAATTCACTGTTGGACCCATCAAGTTTGAAGGAATTTTGCCATATAGCACATTTTTCAAATGGAAACCAAACAAAAAGGTAAGCAACAAGCATTCACAAACCACAAGCAGTGATAGAACAAGTACTGCACAGAGAAACTTTTCAGTTGCCTACAGACCAACAGATCACAGTTATCAGGGTGATCAACTCAGACACTTCTGAAATTATAAAAAGCATAGAACTTCCGTCAGATAAAACACAGACTGAACTCACAGAGATCAGCCCAAACTTCAAAGTTTTCTTTCTTGTCGAGTCACAGCCAATGAGGGTTTTCAAAGTAACAGAGGCACCTAAAGGAACAAGCCCGGCAACTACAAAAATACCACTAATGGAGATTTTCCAAAAAGTGCTGGCACCACAGAAAGTTCCAGAATCGGGGATCGTCAGAATTCCTTTCAATGTCATCGAAATACCTGATGATATTCAAGATGAACGCGCAATAATTCGCTATTTTTACAAAGATAAACCAGATACCATGGTTGAGAAGAAAATTCAACTACAACCCAGCGAAAAAGAAATAACTGTGACAGATTTAACTCCTGGTCAGTTTGTCATAGTTGATATTGTGGTTAAACAGCCACAGAAGGGCAGACCAATGACAACTACTGAAAAGAAGCAGACAACAGAAACACCAACTCAGGGCGAGGAAATTGTGGTGTTCAACTTCAAACCACAAAAGCCAACTGATGGCAAAATTGTTCTCAATTTTAATCCACAGGTTTTGAGGTCCAAGGTGTGTTGTTGTTCCACTACTATTTGGCTTAGTATGCAGTGGTGCTGCATTTTTCAGGTACCGAAAGGAACTGAAATCATAAACTATCTTCTGAGATATTTTGATGTAAATAAGCCAGATGACGTTCAAGAGCAGCCAATTGAGCAACCAAGCAAGGGAAGCTTTACGATTGAGCAATTACAACCAAGTCAAACTATAAGAGCCAAAATTGTGATCAGATACCTTCCAAGTGAAAAACCACAAACAACTACTACTCAAAGACTACCTAGCAATGTACAAGAAATTCTATTCTTCGCAGCAGAAAAACCAGAGATGCCAGATGAAAACAACAAAATAGTCTTAAATTTCAAGCCTAAGGAAATCGATAAAAAGGTATGTACATTGAATATTCACTACAATGAGTAATAATTTCATCGTTTCGCTGCACAGGTCCCACAGGGAAACGAAATTATAAGCTTTGTGATAAAATACTGGAGACCTGAGCAACCAGACAATGTTATGGAACAAGTGGTCAAGCAACCCCAGACACCAGGACAGTTCACAATTGAAAATCTGCAACCTGGAGAAGATATAAAATACAAATTAATCATCAAATATCGGCCAATCAGTGAAGAAACCACCACAAAAACAACAGCTACTAAAGCTACAACTCAACCAACAGAAGTTCAGGAAATAGTCGTCATTACCTCTGAGAAGCCGCAGAAGCCTAACAAAAACAACCAAATAATTGTTAATTTCGAACAACAGAAGATTGATGAACAGGTACATAAGTAAATGTTGGCGTAAAGCAATAGAACACTGCCAATAGTAGCCATCAATGCCAATCTCTTTCAGTTCGTTTAGTACTATTTCTGTGAGCTTTACTGTAGTTGAAATCAGTGTCGCACTTAACTTGATAAAATGCAAGCGACCGTTTTTCAGGTTCCTGAGAATAATGAAATCACCAGTTTCATAATAAAGTATTGGAGTCCAGAAGAACCAGATAAGATCAAAGAAAATGTTGTAAAGCAACCTAAACAGCCTGGACAGTTCGTGATTGAGAACCTTGAGCCCGATCAAGACATCAGCTACAAGATTGTGATAAGACATCGGCCAGCCACTAAACAGAGAACAACAACCACACCTGTTGCTGAAACTACTGCACAGTCGAGAAGAGAACAAACCACTACTCAAAAAACTCAAGTCCAACAATTTCTCTTCATTTCTTCGGAACAACCAAAGAAACCTGACAGAGAAAACAGAATTGTCATCAATTTCAAACAGGAAGATATTGACAAGAAGGTACCAAAATCTAACAATATCGCTCACATAAGTTAAAGTCAAATAACTTACCCTTGCAGGTCCCTGAAGGCAATGAAATCATAAACTTTGTGATAAATTATTGGACTCCAGAAGAACCTAACAATATTAAAGAAATTGTTTTCAAACAACCCAAGCAACCAGGACAATTCGTAATAGAGGATCTGCAACCAGATCAAGAAATAGAATATAAACTTGTCATTAAATATAAACCAGTCAGCGAGGAAAGAACAACAACTACACCAGAAGCAGAAACTACAACGCAAGCAACCAAAGGAATTGAAGAACTAGTCTTCATTTCCTCAGAAAAACCAAAGAAACCTGACAATAAGAATAGAATTGTCATCAATTTCCAGCAGGAAGACATTGATCAACAAGTACATCAGCTAGCTCTTCACTCAGTTTCAGTACAAACACCTTGCAGGTCCCCAAAGGCAATAAAGTTGTAAGCTTTGTTATACAATACTGGAGTCCTAAACAGCCAGACAGGATCACAGAAACGGTTATAAGACAACCGACGCAGCCAGGACGATTTGTAATAGATGGTCTTGAGCCTGATGAAGAAATCAGTTACAAAGTTGTAATAAGACATCAGCCGGACATCGAACAACAAACAACAAGTAGACCTCTAACTCAGAGTACTGCACAGTTGACAACACAACAACCGACTAAGCGACAAATCCTATTTTTCATCTCTGAAAAGCCACGCAAACCAAACGATGATGGAACAATGGTTATTAAATTTAAACCAGAAGATTTAGAGAGCAAGGTTTGTGCACGACAAACTCACAAAGACCTGTCTTAACGTGGTAAATTTAGGTTCCTATGGGAAATCAAATCACGAAATACGTACTACAATACTGGAATCCTAAACAACCTGACGAGATTCTGGAGAAAATGATTGAACAACCCAACAAACCAGGCCAATTGACATTCGACAACTTGTTGCCTAATCAAGAAATCAGCTACAAGATTGTGGTGAAGTATGAGCCGGTTGAACAGCAAACAACTCATACTACAAGAAAGCCGAAAACTGGAACTCCATCAAAGCAAGTAACAGAAGCACCAACTGTGCAACAACCTACGCGTAAGCCAGAAAAAAGCACACAGAAAACTCCTCAGAAGACAAAAAAGAAACCGGAAATAACGCAATTTGTTACTGAATTCATTCAGCAGATCCTCAGACCAAAGCAAGTTCCAGACAGTGGAACTGTGAAATTCAGCTTAAAACCAGAGGAGGTCCCTCATTTACTTTTCTATTTAGTATTTACACAGGTACCGGCTATATTTAAGCTGCCAAAAGGTGCACCAGACAAAGTGACCATACGATTCTGGTATGAAGGACAGCCGGATACAGCAATGGAAAAAGTGATCAATCTGACACAACCAGAGATAACACTGGATAACTTAAAACCCGGCACAACACTGGTGGCACAAGTTGTACTCAAACCAGAAGAAACAACACACAGACCAAGAAAACCTCAGCTATTCAAAATAGAGGAGCCTGGATTTGTGATAATTACAAGGTGGACTGAGGAGCAGTCTAAACCCATTAATGTTCCAGACACAGGCAGTCTTCACTTTTCACTTGAAACTTTGCAGGCAAGTTAATTCAGCATACACTTCCCTAAAACACTGCCCAACAAACTACTTGCAGATACCAGAAAAAGCACCAAAACAGATAACAGTACAATACTGGTACAAGGAGAATCCTGAACAGGTGCTAGAAAAAATAGTGGACACTAGAAAACCTACATTTGAGCTGGAAAACCTGAAACCACAACGCAATGTGATTACTCAATTTGTTTTCGATACCACTAAGAAGAAAAAGAGACCAGAGAAGCCAGCTGAACCTTCTACAGTAACTCCAAAGCCCAAACCCACCACCCCGCCAGGTTATGAAAAGATCAACGAACTGATAATGGAAGTGACCGAATCTGGCACACTGAAGGTGCCACTGGTTCCCGATGGACAGGTACTTGTAGTGTTTGTAAAAAACGAAAACTTATAACAATGTTGACACAACAATTAACTGGATAACTTTTGTTTAGGAACCGTACGAGAAATACATTTTGTTTGTCAATCCAGCAGGATCAAACCAGTCTCCACAAAAGATTGAATTGGAAACACCCAGCAAAACAGTCGATATCACTGAACAGAGACCAGGCTCCAAATTAGAACTGATTGTTTATGGCAAGAAGCCAGCATCTACTCCTCAACCAATGACCACAGAAAGACCACAGAAACCAGGAAAGCCCATGACTCCTTCTCCTGTTGTCACCCAAAAACCCAAACCCACTGCACCACCAGGATATGAAAAATCTAATGAAATCATCCTTGAAGTACCTGACTCAGGGACCTTGAAGGTGCCGCTTGTGCCAGATGGAAAGGTATTTATATCACTGCTTCTGGCTACTGAAATCGTTCAACAATTGAATGCAGACAATGATATATAGTATAGATTAAAATAATGTCCCATCAATTTTTTCCTCACTCAAATGTTTCATTCTCGTTCAATTCTTTATCGATTTGGCTCAAATTTTCGGCAAAAATTAATATGACAACCAATCAATCAAATTTTACTGGCACCCGATCTGGTGGTAGAACAGGCACAGGCAGAAATTAGTGTGGTCCTCGGAAACTCTATTTTTTCAGGTAACCCAAGGAGTGCTGCTTTGAAATTTGCAGGAATGATGTTTGATGTTGCCATTGGGCATAACATACTGAGGCTGTGTTGTATTAAAAAAATCCTATCGTTAAAAAATCCTACAGGACTTTTTAACGTTAAAATTTCCTATATAAGATTTTTTTACGGTTATGGGCCTGTTACATATTCCTATCCCCGTGAAATAATCGTATTGCTAGAATAATGGCAATAATATTTTAATATTACATGACAGACAATACAATACAACCAAAGCAACTGTACACCAACATCTGTATAACAAGCCACATAATCTGAATAACAGCGTACATAATAAAATCTCAACAGACTCATTTTGTGACGACCTGAAAGTGGTTTTTATTCAAATTGTTGAGGTAGATGACGTTAGGATAATTCCTTCTTTCCTTTTGGGAAATGCTTCTGCCACACCCACTTATCGTTGCAGCAGCTCCACACACTTAGGCGTTTCCAGAAGTTTGGCAGTAGCAAACTGTTTGTTGGTTGTTGCCCATACTTTATCACTTTCCATTTTTGACAAGGCCAGATAGTCTTCCGCTGTTTTACCAAGCAAGTCAGCCCAGAACTTTGGTGTCATTCCCGTTTTGATTTATGGCACCGGCACCTGGGAAAATTCCATAGTTAAGAAATTTGCACCTTCTCGAGTTAACGCACTGAATCAGTGGTTAGTCAACATAGATTTTAGCAGAAAATTTGACAGATGAATGAACCTGATACTTAAACTCTGTTTCACATCACAGAAACCTTCTCCGTAGTACTGTTATTTTACTATAGTATAGTAAAACAAAAATTAGTAATACTAGTGGTATTTTACTAGTAGTAAAATAATAGTAAAAAGTAAAATTAAGAGCCAATAGCAAAGTAAAAATTAAATTAAATTAACAAAGACCGTCAATAGTAAAATGAAAATTTTACTACTATTTTACTAGTTTTTGGTTAATTGCAGCCAAATTCTTAATCAATTTTGCAATAAAAGATGTGTGCGAGCACTTTTGTCAGTCGAATTTCAAACATTTTTGTCCCTAAAGTTCTTGAGAACCTCGTATCATGATCAAATTTAGCAACTATTTAGCACCAACATTAATTATTCATAAGATCTTGGCATCAATGATGCAAAATTGCTCCTAATTACTAGTAAAATCGTAGTAAAATAGTAGTAAAATTAGTAAAATTATTAGTAAAACAAAAATTAGTAAAATCGGAGCTGCCTGGTAGTAAAACAAAAATAAAAATTAAATTGAAGAGCTGAATTTATAGTAAATTTAGTAAGTAGTAAAATATAAATCCACTAGTAAAATAACAGTACTCCGTAGTCTTTTTTTTAAAGTTTAGTATTGTTAGTAACTAACCAGGTAAGACTACCCGGCACGGGGGCTGAACAATCAACACGCCCCATGCCCCAGATGCAGCAATCAGCATGCAACGATAACAAACTGCCTCACCAGGACATACGCCCCAGGGGACGGCTGTGTAGATGGGCCAAGAGGCGCGCCCAATTCCTCATTGGCACGGATAAGACGGCCGGCCTCAGACAACACCAGGTCAGAGGAGTGAGTCAGCGCGTTTAGAAGTTCAGCTGGCACACGCGCCACATGCCAGCCTACGTGCCATCGACTCCTCTTTGCGACAAACACGGGCCGCGCCGAGGGGGTGAACGTGTGCAGTCGCCTCGCTACACACGCACACAGCAGTCGGTGGCCTAACCACTCGACCAACTGTGTTGGCATTCTCCGTAGTCTTGTTCGGAAATTGAATATCTTCAAAATCATCATTTTACTGCTTTTGCGAGGAAAAGTCACATTTAGTAATGTATTTGAAATTCCCCATTTTTAATGCCCTTTGAGCGACAGGGCTGCCCGCTCAGAATGTTATGTCCAACGGCAACATCAATTATTCCTGCAAGTTGCAAAGCAATACTCTTTAGATTACCTGAAAAATTGCAATGTCTGTGAACCACCCTGATTCTTAGTTTTTGGGACACAAAACCGACACCAGGCGGAATTTCTGAATCAAACTTGCAACAATTGTAGGCAGTTGTCATATTAATTTTTGCTGAAAATTTGAGCTAAATCGATAAAGAACTGGCCGAGAACGAAGTGTTTGAGTGAGGGTCAAAAAAGTGATGGGACATATTTATCTATGTATACTGTTTATATGCATAGTATTTTGTTTAGGAGCCCTATGAGAAATACATCTTGTTTGTCAAACCAGCACGTTCAAGCCAATCTCCCCAGAAAGTTGAGATCAACATGCCCCGCAAAACAGTGGACATTACTAATCAAACACCAGGTGCAAAGATTGAATTCATTGTGTATGGCAAGAAGCCGCAAACAACCACTCAGCAAACCACACAGAGACCAAGAAAGCCTCAAGTGTTACGAATAGAGAAACCTGGGTTTGCAATCATTACAAAATGGACTGAGGAACAGTCTGAGCCTGTTAATGTTCCAGACACTGGCAGTATTCAGTTTTCATTCGAATCTTTGCAGGCAAGCTGACAGAGTGCTTATGTGAAACACTGTCCAACTATTTGCAGATACCAGAAAAAGCACCAAAACAGATAACAGTACAATACTGGTACAAAGAGAATCCAGAACAGGTGCTAGAAAAAATAGTGGACACTAGCAAACCTACATTTGAGCTGGAGAACCTGAAACCACAAAGCAATGTGGTTACTCAATTTGTTTTCGATACCACTAAGAAGAAAAAGAGACCAGAGAAGCCAGTTCAACCTGAGACTGCTGCTCCTTCTACAGTTACTCCAAAGCCCAAACCCACCACCCCGCCAGGTTATGAAAAGATCAACGAACTGATAATGGAAGTGACCGAATCTGGCACACTGAAGGTGCCCCTGGTTCCCGACGGACAGGTACTTGTAGTGTTTGTAAAAAACGAAAACTTATAACAATGTTGACACAACAATTAACTGAACACACAACTGTTTCTACTGTTATTGAATAACTTTTGTTTAGGAACCGTACAAGAAATACATTTTGTTTGTCAAGCCAGCAGGATCAAACCAGTCTCCACAAAAGATTGAATTGGAAACACCCAGCAAAACAGTCGATATCACTGAACAGAGACCAGGCTCCAAATTAGAACTGATTGTTTATGGCAAGAAGCCAGCATCTACTCCTCAACCAATGACCACAGAAAGACCACAGAAACCAGGAAAGCCCATGACTCCTTCTCCTGTTGTCACCCAAAAACCCAAACCCACTGCACCACCAGGATATGAAAAAACTAATGAAATCATCCTTGAAGTACCTGAATCAGGGACCTTGAAGGTGCCGCTTGTGCCAGACGGAAAGGTATTTATACCTATACCTGTGGAATTGTTCAGCAACTAAATAGAAGCTGTGAAATTTCGTTTAGGAGCCCTATGAGAAATATGTTTTGTTTGTCAGACCAGCAGGATCAAGCCAATCTCCTCAGAAGGTGGAAATTAACATGCCCCGCAAAACAGTGGACATTGCTAATCAAACACCAGGTGCAAAGATTGAATTCATTGTGTATGGCAAGAAGCCACAAACAACCACTCAGCAAACCACACAGAGACCAAGAAAACCTCAGGTGTTAAGAATAGAGAAACCTGGGTTTGTAATCATTACAAAATGGACTGAGGAACAGTCTGAGCCTGTGAATGTTCCAGACACTGGCAGTATTCAGTTTTCATTCGAATCTTTGCAGGCAAGCTGACAGAGTGCTTATGTGAAACAGTGTCCAACTATTTGCAGATACCAGAAAAAGCACCAAAACAGATAACAGTACAATACTGGTACAAAGATAATCCCGAACAGGTGCTAGAACAAGTAGTGGACACTAGCAAACCTACATTTGAGCTGGACAACCTGAAACCACAAAGCAATGTGGTTACTCAATTTGTTTTCGATACCACTAAGAAGAAAAAGAGACCAGAGAAGCCAGGTCAACCTGAGACTGCTGCTCCTTCTACAGTTACTCCAAAGCCCAAACCCACCGCCCCACCTGGTTATGAAAAGACAAACGAACTGATAATGGAAGTGACTGAATCTGGCACACTGAAGGTGCCACTGGTTCCCGATGGACAGGTGATTTCATTCATATATTGTTGCGGTTTCCTTCTTTCAGTTTTGTGAAATGTAACAGCTAACAAAGACAGCGATACAGGAAGTTCATTTAGGAGGCTCGGAAAGGATACATTCTGTTTGTGAAGCTAGCCGGATCTAGTCAATCTCCACAGAAAATTGAGATAGAGTCACCCAGTAAAACAGTGGATATCACTGAACAAACTCCAGGCTCCAAGCTAGAACTGATTGTTTATGGCAAGAAACCAACATCTACTACTCAACCAACCGCCGCCGCAACAACAGTGCCATCGCTGCCACCAAGCACAGATGTGGATGTACTTAAACCAGAAACGGAGCTGATTTTGAATGAAAAGCATGTGGTGCCCTTGGGCACAAGTGAAACCGTTATTACACGAGAAGGCACTCTGATGTTTCAGATTCCAGACAGTATGAAGGTATCAATGTTGGAATTGGTTAGACAAAACGTTTCGGCCTTTTCAGGTCACCCATTTAAGCATACATGGGCCGGAAAAATGGATTGGGGATAGTCAAAATCCGAAAATTTGTGGGTGGACCTGCCAGTTTGGGGGTCGCGACGATTTTGATTGGTGGGGGTCAGGAACAAAAGTAGGCTTCAGGTGGGAGGGTGGGGTCGTCTGGGGGTCGAGCCGAAGTTGGGGGGACCCCGCGGGCCATGTATGCCTATAAACTAACACCTAGCTTCACTCTAGACAAAATGGCTGTTCACCTGGGGCCTGTTTCATCAATTTGCACATGGTTACAAATCTTCTCAATTACAAATACATACCCACACAAGTTAGACCATCCAATCCAACGTTTGTAAATTGGTGAAACAGGTCCGGACATTGATAGATATGGAGCAAGAGCAACACATTTGCATGAAGAACACAAATACATGGAACAAATAATTTTTTCCGAGTTTATTTTGGTGCTATTGTGACTCTTTCAAAAAGACCTGGACAATTTCGGAAGCGCTAAAGCAAAACTTAAATTAATCCAGTCAACAACTTTAAATCCAGATACATACATACTATGTATGTTACTGCATACAACATATTGCCACCGTTTATCCTTCAAGCTACATATGGTGGAAACTAGTGATACAGCCTCATTTAACAAACCATGAGCAAGCATGGATGATGTATTACTCTACCATATACTTCAACCTTTTCAGCCATCAGGCAAGAAATTCGTGCGATATAACATAATCTTCAAAGAACTTACTGATGACAGTCCGAAACTATCGCCTCAGATAATACCCAGCACAATGGAGAAAATCAAATTTATCAACTTGACCCCAGGCTCAAAGTACAAAATAGAAATTCAAGGAGTACTACCAGAAGGCATGGAGCCACCGAAAGCAACCACAACTAAGGAACCAGTGGCTGAGACACTGATGACTGACTTCGAGAAACTAAGTGAGATCACCGAAGAGGTGCCCCAATCTGGCACTGTTACTGTGCAACTTGTTAAACCAAAAGAGGTGAACGAATGATACTCACTGATGATTTTAGACCATCTAACAAGCATTTCAGAGACCAAGAACTGAATATGTGCTGTTTGTAAAACCAGTAGGATCAAAAGAATCCCCAACAAAAGTGGAAATTAAGGGCAGGCTAAGGGAAATTGAAATAAAAAAACAAACTCCAGGAGAAAAACTGCGCGTTATTGTGTACGGCATGAAGCCAGCGGAAGAAATCGAAGAGCCCTCTGCACCAGAGATCATACAAGATAAACTGGAGGGCTACACAAAGATTGTAGAGCTGGAGCGAAAACCAAAACCTGACGGCACAATCATTGTACCTTTAAAGAAACCTAAACAAGTATGCTTTCTAAACCAGTCCTTGCTTTTCCTTTACTTTTCTTCGGTTCAGCCGCAAAAATACGACAACTTCAAGTTTGTTTTGATCGCACCAAACGAAGAGAAGCAAGTTCTACCGCAATCAGCACCGGGAACAAGCACAGAGCTTGAGCTGTCAGATTTGAAGCCGGATCAAGCGTACAAAATTGTAATTTATGGCGAGCCGCTAAAGGAAAAGCCAACTGAACCTCCAGAGGAGCCAACGAAAAACTATGTCGTTGTCCTTGAAAAACAGGTCACTGTACCTAAAGATGGAAATGTAGATATTGAAATCAGAAAACCTGATCAGGTAAATACCGTCAAACGTCTAGGTAAAGCACAAAAACAGTTTGTGGTTTACATAGAGCCCTAAAAGAAATACAAGTAAACAATGCAGGTGTAAGATGGAACAAGTCACTGAACAGGAAGGGTCGGGTTTAGGTCAGACATGGGCTAGCATTTCGGCTGAGGGGGGTAGGAGCGCCTGAGGGAGGGCTGAGGGGTGGTAAGCCAAAAAAGTCCGATTTTTGGCTAAAATCAAGGTTTTTTGGCTTAATTTTCAATAAAATAAGTTAAAATAAGCTATTCCGAGCTCATTTACACCTAATCCAGGCATATTTTTATCACAATTTTCTATACAAAATTCTTCCAAAAAATTCCTGAGGGGGTAGTGGCCGGCTCAGGGGGGAGGTCAGAGCCTGAGGGGGGCCAACCCCCCCCCCCTTCAGCCCCCTCCCCCTTTGCCCATGTCTGCTTTGGGTTTGAGTCTCTTGGATTGCTTCAAAAAATAATGTACTAAAAACTGGCTAAAAAATTCTCTTTGTTTTTTCAGTTTGACTTGACCTCAAACAAATGAGCATGTGAAATTCTACTAATTACTTTAGTACTACAACAAACATCGAACGGGTGGAAAACCGTCTTAGATCACTTTTAAAAATATGCTATGCTATACGTGAGATTGCAGCCTCAAAAATACTCCGAATTTAAAATGCGGGTGGAAGCACCAGGCCTGAAACCGTTTGAGCAAAAGAACATACCGGGTGATACCGACACCCTAAATACAGCGCTAACACCTGGCAAATCATTCAAAATCATAGTCTACGGAGTACCTAAGCCTGTGACTACAACAAAACGGCCCGAAAAGCAAGTTCAACTGATTAACTTCATCAAGCAATCATTCACAGTTCCGGAAAACGGCCAACTGTCCAAGGATTGGAATGCACCACAGATTGTAAGATGGGCTGTGTAACGGTTCAATTTTACCATGTCTTGATACCTTTAGCCCAAGGGCTTGAATCACCAGGGATTTGTGATAAAATACTACTTGAAAGGACAGCCAGAAACTGTGAAGGAAATCGAGCTGGCACCTGGAGCTCGAAACATACCGATAAAGAACCTCCCACCAGGAAAGGAGTACACGATTGAAATTCTGGTCAAAACAGAGACCTCAGAAGTGGTGACAAAGTCGTCGAGCCCGCCCACCACTACTACAGAAAAACTGACCACCGTTTCCACTACTACAACCACAACAGAAGGCACCCAGGAAGGCAAAGTTCCAGAGTTCATAGGGGTGTCTGACCTGAACATTCGAGAAATGGACTCCGGACGGCGTGTCTTCATCAAATGGAAAAAGCCAAATACTGTATTTGAGCAGCTCAGCTCCTGAAGAGTGTCAGAATTATTGATATTTTAGGAAAACTTGAAAGTTACTCAGTACATCGTCAAGTACCTGGACAATGTGTTCAATCAATGGAACGAGCAAAAGTTGCCATCACGGCAAACAGCTACAATGATTCCCAAATTGGTTCCCGGACGCTTCTATAACATAACTGTGCTAGCCGCCGTGAAAACGGTGGATGCATCCAAGCCTCCGCGATGGTTCAAGGAAACCACATCATGGACTACCAGTGATCAAGAACCTATAGTGCTGCCTTTGAAACTGAATAACACCAAAGTGACTGATAAGAAGCTCACCTTCCGCTTCAAAAAACCTGATACGGTTGGTTGGTCACATGAATTATATGATGTTCTCCAGACTCCAAAATTTTGTACCCCTTCTGACATTTTAGCCGATACATATTTGCTGAAAGTGGGCGGGGCCTATCTTTGTAGTCATAGATGGGTACTTAGCCCTCTATGGCTACATAGCCTTCTATGGCTAAAAACGATCGGCCCATTTTAGTCATAGATGGCTACATAGCAATAGTTGGTTATGCTGTTGAAGAGTGGTAGCCATAGAAGGCTAAGTAGCCATAGAGGGCTAAGTAGCCATGTATGGCTAAGTAGGCGTTCAATAGCCATCAATGAAACATCATAGCCATAGTCGGAGAGGTAAGCTATAGAAGGAACCGATCCCTCTATGGCTTAGTCTAGTGTGGGTTTGTATATTCAAATATACATATACAAATTTGTATATATATACAAATGTTTTGGATATACATATACATATACATATACAAACGGACTGTTGATGCAATATTCAATATACATATACAAACAGACTTGATATACAAACGGTTTGTATATTTTCATTTGTATATTTTTGCAGTAAGTAGTTTAGCACATTTTGGCCACTTTCGTATGGTAATTGAGATGTTTTTACAGTTCCTTCGGGTGTTTTTGTATTTTGAGCCTATGTCTTCAACTTTTCCAGAAGAATTTGTTAAATTTGCGGTTTATCCTCGTCTGCATTAAGACCAAATATTATTCATCTTCGTTTTAGAAGTATTTCGCAATGAGTTTTGCTGTTTGAAACGAAAAAATGGAATAGTAGGCACGCTCAACGACGAAATTGATAATTGAATCGCGCTCATTTCCCTTTTCGTTTCATCCCAGTTTTAAACGTGTTATTATTTTTTCCGATAAACCCGTTAATCCATTCTCCCTATGATGCGTAATAACGATTTCAGGGGCTATTTCTGCTTAAAACTATGCCTATGTACGAGCCTAGTAGGCCTGAATTGAAGACTAAAGCCAGCACCTAAGCCTTAACATACCTGTTAACCTAAAACTAAGGGGTGTACCTAAAGCGTAAGTTTGAATTTGTTGCTAGCATTTGTATTACTTAAAGATTTTCGACCACCGGTGACTTACCCATACTGCACAAAAAAATTCTTGATATTACAGATCCTAAAAGCCTGAGTTTTAGCAACAACATAAATTTTAGCTGGCAAAAATCTTAGACTGAGGGCAGTATCACTTAATAGAGTTCGAGTTGGGAGAACTGTCTGAAATCGGAATACACTCATGCAATTTGAGAATATTTCATGTTGGCTAGCCCTACAACGCCCTACCATATGAGAATGACACCCGTCATGGTACCCCTAACCCATCTGGTTTGTCGAAATCATGCTTTCCAGCAGAAAATTTATAATATTCTTAATATACAAATATACAAAAAAATATGCAATATTGAAATTTTGTTTGTATATGTATATATACATATACATATACAAACTAATGTGCATTTGTATATATACATATACATATACATATACAAACGAAGTAGGCATATATGTGCCCACGTTAGCTTAGTCTCTCTAACTGGTAGAGGTATGAAAACAGAAACTATTGGACAGTGAACGAAACTTTGTGTTCGCTGCTGGAAACAAAGCATATAGTTTTGTTGATATTGTGCCTTTGCAAAGCCCAGTGTCTACACTGATATTTTCGCGATCAGCCCACCGCTCTCTGAAGGTTGTAGTCGCTAGATAAGCATCTACTGATGAGTTATTTTCAGAAACGACTTCCAATTGTCTCCTATGTTGTGCAGGCAGATACAGACGGCTACTGGAAGACACTAGTGACAGTGGCCCACAATAAGGTTCCACCGGCTGAGGAGGGAGGAATGGTCACTCTCAATCTGCAAGGCAAATTCGACAAACCAAAAGGCGACTACCGTGTAGTGTTGGAGCCTGACCAACGAGTGCTAGGTCGACACCAGTTTATACCGGTGCCCGACGTCAAACAGACCCCCAAAGGATCGGGAGTGATCGAGCTATCCTGGGGAAAGCCTGTCACTGTAGGTTTTGTGGAATACGGAAACAGTAAATTTAAACTACATATTTTCTACAGGACAAAGAGGCCCTGATATCATTCACGGTGGAGGCGAGACCCAAAGGCACAACAGGAAAGTGGCTAAAATTGGCTGATGTGACAACAGACAAGAGATCAGAGAAGATCACTGGCATACCAGCTGGCACGAACTATGAATTCCGAGTTCGTGGGCTGGCTGTTGAACCGGAAATGGCTAAGATGAGTCTCGAACCACCAACTTTGATGGAGCTCCAGAACGTTGGGTCTGACAACTTCGCTGCCTGGGACCCACCCAGTCATGTGGTAAGAAGGGCGGCGCGTTATTGAGTATGCGTGTCCTGTTCGGTCAGGCACAGAATAAAGTAGAACGACAACAAGAAAGTCCCCTCCATAAACAACAACATTCAAAAATTTTAACTTTTGCACCCCCACCCACCACACTCCCAACTGTCGTTTTCGGACCTTTTCAGTACAACCCTTTTTAAAAACTACGCCATTTTTTGGATGACCGCTCCGGACGAAGGTTCGCAGGGGGTTTAGGTGCCTAAGAAGCTTCTGTCAAACGTTCAACCAACCACCCCAGCCCATCCCGCTCTCTGTACGTCATAGTTAATGGAGTGCCCGTAAAACCCCCACAACCCGATCAACCCTGGTTGTAAGCGCTGCTTTCTAATCTAGACCCAGGCTTAGACTTTCGAAGAAAGGCGTTTGTTAAGGAAGCATACCGACTGGGTCTACTGTTGTTTGTGTATACACATACACATTTACCATACACAAAAATATACATTGTTTTTCAATGTGTATACACATACACATACACTACACATACACATACACATACACATACACATACACATACACACACATACACATACACATACATCCAATACCAAACAACAGTAACTGGGGCACACGTGGGCAGGGGGACTAAACTTTAGGTGATATTTTTAATTTTTAGGAACCCCTGAGACGACCTCCAGACACCCTCCGGATTTTTCGGCCTGTTTATGGACCAGGGGTCTTTTTGATAAGTGCAAGTAATTGTCACTTTTTCTTACCAGAGTGGTATCCTGCGCGGCTACCTGTTGCAATCGGAAGATCCGAAAACAGGCAAGATCAGAATAATCAAAGAGTTGGGCCCGGCTGACAAACCCTATTACATGTTGGACAAACCGGAACCAAACCTCAAAATCATGGCCAAAATACAACCAGAACCGGAAATTTCATTTGGTGCTAAGATTCAGCGCAGAGGAGTGGTTAGCTTTAGAGTCTACGAAAGCAACCCTGACACCGGGGAAACCACCTATATTTGGTACACACCACCACAGGTATGGAATTGAAAGAGATTTGACTTTCTCAACCGAACACATTTCAGCTGGGTGACAATGAAGTGATGTATTACCAGTTAGAGATTCCGAGTCAATGGGGTTGGGGCTGGGAGCCAGCGGCGTATTACCCCAGCAATCAGCGAATAGTTACCTTAAAGGGCAGCATGCCTGAGCAAGCCAGACTCAAAGCGGTCATCAAAGAGGTGAAGCCGATCAGTGGTGCTGGAAATCTGCAGATAATGAAGAAACCACTGGGCAATGACAAATTCTTCTTGCAGTGGAGCTCACCTCGCACAGTAAACCTAGTTTTGCATTTGACTGAACCTACAACAGAGCCTTACATGGGTGTTCTAGAAAGGCATAGCAGTGACTGCCTACACAATGCAAATCAAGGCGCCTGGAGTGATTCCCGACTGGAAAACATTGGCCGAACTGCCGCCCAGTGTCAATCAGTTGATACTGAGTGGTCTCATGTCTGGAGTTCAGTACATGATGCGTCTCCTAGTGCGAACTGACAAGAGTCAAGTGACTGCTTGGGGCCAGGCTACTTTCAACAGTGTCAGAGTGTCTTGGCAAGCACCGCAGAATGTGAGACCATATGCCGCAGGCAGACATGGGCAAAGGGGGGCTGAGGGGGGTTGCCCCCTCAGGCTCTGACTTACCCCCCTCAACCGGCCGCTATCCCCCTCAGGAATTTTTTGGAAGAATTCTGTATAGAAAATTATGATAAAAATATGCTTGGATTAGGTGTAAATGAGCTCAGAACACCTTATTTTAAGGTATTTTAATGAAAAATCAGCCAAAAAACCTTGATTTTAGCCAAAATCGGATTTTTTGGCTTACCACCCCATCAGCCCCCCCCCCTCAGGCGCTCCAACCCCCCTCAGCCCCCCCCCCCCCTCAGGAATTGAAAATTCTACCCCCCTCAGCCGAAATGCTAGCCTATGTCTGGCCGCAGGAGAGGGGTTGCATTGGTCCAAAGTTCCTAGACAAATCCGATATAGCTCAGAATAGAGATGTGCACGGGCCGGGCATGCCCGGCCCGGCCCGTGCCCGGCCCGGCCCGTGGGCCGGGCCGGGCATGCCCGTCAACGATTTTGGACGGGCCGGGCCGGGCCGGGCACCATTTCAACCCCCCCGGGCCGGGCCGGGCCCCATTTTGATGCCCGTCGGGCTTAAATAAAGAACAGCAGAATACAAAAAAGAACACCTTGATTAGCTTAGCAATTGCCCCAAATGAATTCAAAATACGCTCCGTTCTACCATATGCAGAATTATTTTAACAGTAATTGCAGCCTTGGTGCCGTTCATACACAAGCCTTTACCCCACCTGCCGACCAACTTAATTTTAAGCCTCAATTTGGAGCTCAGGCTTAGATTCAAGTGCACACTTTGATTTTTAGGTGTTTAGCTTCTGCGTCTGGCTTTAAAAAGGGTGTCAACCACTGCCCTGGATATGTAATGTACATTGTGTATCATTTTCAATGACAAAAAACCCAATATCCAATTCCTGGAAAACAACCCAATACCAGTTTGCACTCTAATTAAAAGAAAGCATAAATTTGAAATTCGCTGTTTTAAAATGCCAATTTCCAAAGCTTAACATGAAATTTAGCTTTTAATCTGAAAATTCATGCCAAATTTTCGAAAATTTAGTAAGACAACGCAAAATTAACGGGCCGGACAGGGCCGGGCCGGATTTTGGGCGGGCCGGGCCGGGCCGGGCACCATTTTCAGGCCCCCCGGGCCGGGCCGGGCCCGATTTTGATGCCCGCCGGGCATGGCGGGCCGGGCATGCCTCACCTGATCGGCCCGCCGGGCCGGGCCGGGCCGGAAAAAAGGTGCCCGTGCACATCTCTAGCTCAGAATGGTGTATTTAATGTCGATTTTACCGATTTCTAACAAATAGAAAGAAATTGGAAAACTGTTTGCCTGTCTGATATAGAGCTACAATGTACTTCAGGTTGTGGATAAGGTGACTGGCTATGAGGTTCTGATCAGTACTGATGGCAAAAGAACGTGGGAAAAAATAGCCACAGTGTCTGCTGACAAACGACAAGTGGAGGTCAAAAAAGAGATATACAGCAGTTTCCAACCACGCGTTCTTGCAGTACACGACAAAACCGGCTTGCCACCAGGTAGAGACACTGTGCACAGACACAGCCGACGAAAGTAGCATCTTTCAGATTACGGAGCCCGTTCGTGTGGCAAGAAACAGTGCAAACTAAACTCAGCTTGTTCAATCAACTTGGGCAGCGACTACGAATGCGTTTGTTCACGCGGCTTCACGGGAGACAATTGCGGTTAAAAAGAGAAAAACTGCTAAAACTAGCCAATATACTATCAGTTTTCTTTAAGATATGCTCGCCTGTCCGTTTAAAACCGAGAACGATTGGCTGATGCTGAGCAGTTTCTCAAAGAAAACCGTAGGAGTGATCAAAGGCTACTACACCCCAATGCCGACCCTGACCAGTGAAAGCGTCTGCGAACAAACCTGTTTCAAGGAGGCCCATTGTGCCGGTTACGTTATGGCCAGGGACGAGGGTCAACAGCTCAAGTGTTTCTTCCACTACGCTCGCAACAGCAGCAGCGTTTGTTCCAATCGCAAGAAGCAACCCATCCTTTTCGATTGTCAAGGGAAGAGCAGCGTGTGTCGCATGTACAACAAGCAATGCACTTGCAACTACAACATGGGCGGTTTCCGACGGCAAGAATTAACCAAAATTGCCCATCGCGTCTACTGCGAAGGTGAATCGTTGTCGGAAGCTCTCGAGAAGTCCAGCTGCGAGATAAGCGGAATGACTGGTTGAGACAGCCTTTCTTTTTGTCGATAAAACTTTTTACACCACGCGCGGACACAAGTACTACAGTATAGTATCAAGTAGTTAATAAGAAAAAAGGTAGGAACATCGTTGTGTGAACAGTTGAGGGAAATGTATTTCTTGTCAGTCAACGGCCAATGTTGACAGGTCGGTCGTCAAATTCGAATTCCATAGTGGCAGCACGGCTGCCCTTGCGTTTGCGACTGGCAACAGCGAAAACAACGGCGCCGAATATGTAAAGTCCCACTACCACCCAGGATGCGATAAGTGAAAATCCGTAGCTGTAATCAAAATTGGTGATGGTGATGTACCGGAACTCAACCGTCTCCAGAACGGTGCTCTAAAAAAGCAACTGCGTACATCAGGCAGAACTGCTTTTAATCCTACATTCGGATTCAACGGCATAGCGTTGCTGCTGGGTGTTTTGTTCATCACATGCCATTCGTCAACTGAATGAGCCAAAACTTCAATCACGATCACCACACACATGGCTTGAATTTGAAGTTGAGAAATGTTTAGTAAAACAGAGAAATACCTGCCACGAAATGAACGCAAGCTACGAGCCTTTTGTAAGCGTATCGGTTGCGCATGAAACAGTAAATGGCAACTAGATTCGACACCACCATTATGACTAGGCCGATTCCACTGAATGCCGCCTGCGCTCGGTAGAAATCTGCAGAGCTTCGCTTTAGTACTTCTGTGTCGACATTTTAAAAACCGGCCCTTTATCTACATGTGCAAAGTGGGCTGGGAGATTCACCCCCTCAGACTCTGAGCTACACCCTCAGGCCAGCCTTACCCTTAGAAATTTCTTGAAAATTTTGTATAGGATAAAGTAAGCGGAAGCGAATATAACTAAGCTTAAATGAGCTCAACTAAGCTTAATTCAATCAATTCTAACGAAAAATAAACAAAAAACTTTAATTAAAGTAATTAGAACAATTTTAGTAAAAAAATGGCCTTTTTGGCTTGCCATCGCTCAACTCGCCTAAGTCGCCTTCGCTTCACCCCTCAGCTCAGCCCTATCAGGAAATGTAAAGTTTGCACCCTCTCAACCAAAATGCTAGGCCATGTCTGCTCCCCGCTAGTGCTCGTGACGGCCAGACATTTTGGACTTGCGTGCGAAACAACGTATCGGCCAATTTTTGTCATCTTTGATATTCCACGTAGACTGCAAACTGCTTTCAAGCCGAAGTTATTGTCTTTGAACTGTTTTTAAAAGCAAAATTCCTATTTTTGATGAAGAAATCGGTACTGTTGATTGCATACGTGTAGTTAGGGTGATTTGGAGCGTTTAGCCCCAGACCCGAGTTTCGGGGAACCCCCTAACCGGATTTGGCGTTTTCTGGAACAGAAAAGTCTACACGATTATTCTCTACGCGAGTATGAATGCACTTTACGTGATTAGTGGAGATAGAGGAAAGCTTACGTGGTAGTTCGTCTGCTCCCAACCTGATACTATCAGGAGGAGGCTCTGGGAAGTGACCCAACCACCGACCTAAATACAATCTACGTATTCAGACATTTTCAATTTTATCACCAACCTTCATACATGGGCCACTGAGTGCCGGGGTTGGATTGCCCACCTTCAAACTTTGGCTTGAACCTATTTTACTGATAGTAATACCTTATTAGACTACCTGCACCCACCCACCCACCCAAATATAGGGAATTATTCTGGTCCATGTATGTATGAAGTTGATGCATTATCACTTTTCCGGTGCGTCTCATTCCAAGTTTTCTGCCACTCGCCCCAAATTCCGATCAATAGCTTGATGTTGTCCTGGTGAGCGCCGGTAAATGTAATTATCACCCAGTAATTAGTAGCCACTGCTCCAACAAAGAGCACAAATCCAAGCAGAGTAGTGAAAGTGGCCAGCAGCATAAAGCGACGTTCCCACAGAACCGTATTGAACGTTCGTTCGTTGACCATCTCATGGTCCTGCAGCGTAATCGAGTTCTTCACCTTCCACATGAGAAGCGGCCACAGCGAAAACCACTAGTGCGCAGTTGTTTGAAAGCTCTAGACCAACACGCTTTTCATCATCGATTTTGGCCCTGCAATTAGGCGAAATGAGTTAGTCCGGTCAGCCAGGTGTTGACTCTAAATTGCATTTTAGCACCTGTCTATGCTTCGACATGCACGCTCACCTACCCAGATTCCCTATTACCCAGCAAAACTGGGCACTGATAATGAAAACCAACTCAGAACAACTGACTCTAACTGATACAGGCTTTTAGAGATCAGTACACTACTTTTAGAGTAGATGTACACAAAGAACGCAAAGGCGCTAACTAGCTACGCACACAAGAAGACCAACGTACCCAATACAGGTGAAGGAGTGCGTAAAATTAGTCTAATCTGTTGGTTTTCCAAATAGACTATACCAAGGGAATCTATCGTAAGCCCTGTTCAATTAAATCGTTTACGGTTCTCGACGCGAATATATTTAGTAGATACGGTAGCATGGCAGAGAAAAAATATAGGCTAACTGACGCGACGACGATGCATCTGGTGAATCATACAAGACCACTTGCCCCCTTGGTAGGGCGGCTGATTTGTTTAGCTTAAGCCTAACTGTAGGTCTAAAGCTAAACTAGAGCATGAAATTAAATGCTGATTCTAAACCTGAGCCTAAAACTAAACACAAACGTAAAACTAAATCGGTAATTGTGGAGTGGCACGGCAACTTTTGCAAGGGCCGTAAATTTGTGTAATTTACGGTCGCGTCTTGCGGCAGTCAGTTGATTTTCAGGAAAACTTGCGATACATACCGGGCACACAATAGATTCAATGGTATAGTGTGATTTGAAATGGATTAGAGCTATAAATCAACCTATTTTTATGGCCGACTTAGGGGCGAGACAGTTCTTAGCAGCAAGTGAGTAGAGAGGAGAAGATTACACTCACCAGAGCGGCCGGAGTGGCGCCAAGAGATGGTTCTGGCAAGAGCTGGATTGAGGGTAAATATTTTGCCGCACCACCGCCAGCCAGACGCGGGCACTTGACTCGCTCAACGGCCGCTGCGAGCGCAGCAGCTGTGTCCGATTTTATGTAAGAGCTGAAGGAAAGCCACCGGCGTAAATAAAACTTTCCCAGCCTCCTTCTCAATTAGGCCTCTTCTCCTTAATGCTCGCGCTCATACATGTACTACAGGATTTGGGGCTACCCCTAGCTAGAAAGGCAATCCCTCTCCGACCCAAAGATACAAGTACGTACTACGTAGTAGTGGCTGCAGCATACATGTAACAGGGGGTCTCCCCCTCAAGACGATTTTGGAGACCCCCTCCGATTTTTCTGGCAAGTAATTTTTTTAATTTTTGACATTGAAATTGCTAGAAGTGCCTGTAAAACAAGCCATTGTAGCTATAGTTGAACCCTAAATTTGTAGGTTTTTACAATTTTATGCGGGTTTTGAGCATATTTCTTAGTACCCTACTGTAGCTCCTCCTCGGAAGTTGAGCTCAGACTTTCCCCTGCCGACGCCCCTACCCCTCCTCACCCCGGAGGCGGATGAATTGTAGCATGTATGACGAAACTATACTAGTACATACTGTACCTAGCATCGGCACAAACTCTTTTTTCTTTTGTTTTTTGGTCATAAAATCAGGCAAACATAATGTACGCCAGGGTTGTATATTTTTCCGAAAAAAACCTCGGCCTGTTTTTTTCCAGTTTTTTTCCGGTTTTTTTCCGGTTTTTTTCCTAAATCGCGGAAAAAAACTCCAGCCCAAGTTCTGAGTATCCTAGGCTGGTTTTATTATTCCTAACGCTTTCTAGCGCCTTCCTCAGTCTTGTTAGACCAGAAATACACGTGTTACATTGATATAAATCACGAAACAGGCATGAAACAGTGCCTGACAGGTTCCATAAATAACGCTATATGCAAATTTTCTTACAGCAGTTTGCATTTTTGTTTTTTCATGCCAAATTTGGTCTTTTTTGTTGTTTTTCTAACAGTTTTGAGTCAGTATGGCCTATTATACATAGCAAAAGTCCATTTTTTAACGAAAAATGACGTAAATTAGCTATTTTTAGCTTGAGTTTTTTTCCGCGATTTATGTTTTTTTACGACCCTTAGGAAAAAAACCGGTTTTTTTCCGGAAAAAAACAGTTTTTTTCCGGTGTTTTTTTCCCACCTCACAACCCTGATGTACGCACGGAGCAAAGCTGCCGTTTTTATTCGAAATTCAAACACAGACCTGTAGATAGGTGCCGGGACACAACAGCACACTCTATAAAAATTGGCGGACAATAAAACTTGGCTCAGGTTTTTTGTGTTTTTGAACCGATCGGATGACACTGACATCGGATGATCTCACTTCTAAATGGTCGATTGCTAAATTCATGCATAGATCGATCTTGACCGGCCATTGTGCTCCGAGGTATTATTGTTCATGCTCGGTGGCCTTCAAAAGCTTTACGAGTCTCGTTAGTGACAAGCCAAAGCTCCTCTAATCTATATCCACTCCAAATATGAATGCCAACCGATCTCTGCTTCTATGTACACTCTCCGTTACTTTGATTGCTAGTATGTACGCCACAGTCTGATGTCAATTGTATTATTGGTTTATTGCAGCATGTTACGGATTGATGTGTCACAGCTGCAAAGAGGGTCAGAAAATAGAGACGACTGGTGATTGCGAATCAAAGAACTGCAGTCAAGGAGTTTGCTACAAAACCCTCTATGAGGACACTTGTAATGCAGCTTCTCAACTTGCTTCTTTCTTTTGTAAAACAGTCAGTTGTTAAGCGGGCAAAGAAGTGCCGGACGCGGGTTGTGGCAACATAATGACTGATACGCAGTTGAAGTTGATGGGTCTGGGCACAGCCAAGAAAGACAGCGGCGGTTGTCTGGTGATTCCGAGTGATTACAAGCCCCCAGACGCGTTCAAATCTCAACTGAAGAATATGAAGAAAATGATAGCTATCTGTCAGTGTAAAGACAAGGACAACTGTAATGGGGCAAAATCTGTGTTCAGTATTCAGTTTCCGATGTTGGTGGTGGCGTTCTCAGCTGGCTTGTCAAAAATTTTCTTAGATTTCTAGGGTTGACAAAATTTTACTAGTGTGAAATTCTATTGATTTGTTGCTTTGAAATATGCTTAGTTGCTAATAAACAAAACCTGAACAAAATAGCTTATTGTTCTGTTAGCTTCCTTTTGACCGAAAGCTCCGGACGCTCTTTTGTGTACTCTGAGCCTCTGACTACAAGGCTAGAAAGAAGAAGGAAACATGTTACTTCAGATAACTTTGATTTTGATGCTTGCGTCAGGTATCCAAACTATAATTTTCCGTTCAAAGTTCCGATCCGAATGCTGTACAAAAGAAATTGGTTGATTAACACAAGTTTTACTTCCTTTTTTTTAACTTCAAATCAACAGAAAATCCGAACGATTCTTAGCCCTTACTAGCAGAAGCTACTCCATTCTATGTCTTCAGGTTAACGCACATAAAATCACGCTTTGCGTGCGGCTGTTTGTTAGGCATAAATGTGATTTGAAAATGAAAGTGCGGAAAAGTGATTGGCCAGTCACAGCAAATCACGCATTTTTTTAAATTTCAGTGAATGCAAAAACATTCACTGCGTGATTACCATTTTTAGGCACGCATTGCATGTCCCTATGGCCAGGCACGCAAAAAATCTCAGCGTCTAAGAGTTAGTTAAGTGCCGATTTACTATTCAGAGAGCAAACATGAAGATTCAAATTTTGACTGTGCATGTAGGTTTATGTTTCGAGAATAAAACGAAACACAGAAACTTGCAAAAAAGGTATATTTCAGGCTTGCAAGCGTTGAAATGTCACGAGTGCGAGGAAGGCATGCAGATACAAGGACCTGAAGACTGTCCGGCCAAAGTCTGTTCCTCAGGAAGTTGTTATCTATTCAAGTTTAGCGAAACCGGTAAACTGCAAACTATTCCGTATAAAAGGCCCTGGAGTGGTTTGGCAGCATTTCAGACAAGGTTGAGTACTGGGATGTGGGTTGTGGCGCAATGGTGGACAAGGACGTTCTCAGTGCGTTCCGGTTAGCCAAGGCACTGAAGAACTCTGAAGGATGCTTTGAAATTCCGGCCGGCTACACAGTGCCAACTGTAGTGACAAACGCAACTGGCATAACCCAGATCCATGCCATGTGTCAGTGCAACCATACCGACTTGTGCAACACAGACCAGAAGAAAAATCAAGCCGCTAGTTCAGTCTTTGGCTTTCTGTTGTCTCTGTGCTCCATATGTCTCGTTATCCTCCTATCTGGATAACTGCTTATTCTCTACCTAATTCGCTGTAGGGGTTGTTGGTCAGTTTCCGTAGGATTAAACTGGAGTACTGAAAATCGTTGCTCGGGTTAAAAAGACTGTTTTACAGGCAATTTTCGAAATCTTCGTTTCTGAGATTGTAAAAATTGCATAAAAATTCGCCAAAACTTGCGTCTCGATGGCTTCCGTGCGTTTCTGGATGAGTCAGAGTCGGTGAGAGTCCAACCCTGAACCTCCCTGTTGTTACATGTATGCTCTCTTCTGTGTGACAATCGTACAGTATATCTTCTTGAGCAGATTGCTAAATCGCTTCTTTAAACTTAGCGAAAGCTACAGTTACCACACAACATACTGTATATACATAGCGCAAAAAGCACGCCATTAAGTTGCTGGCGAAAAAATAGCTGCCATTTGAAGGTTTTAGAAAATACTCGAAATTTGACCGGGCTTTACGAAGTAATTTCTTCAAATTAAATTCTTATTGCTAGATTAAAACGTATACACCCGCCGCGAAAGAGATGCAACGAAAGGCGTGGCTTAATTATTGCGGCCGATCGATTGAAACTAATTAGTAGGCAGCGCCATTCTTCAGTGGTATATTTGGTCTCCGCTACACCAGTCATGCAATCTTCATCCGGTTTAGACTTGGGCGAAGAATTGCTTGAAAAGTTCGGTAGGTCAGCTACCTAGGCTAATTGACTAATACCTAGGCTAGGACTGTTGGCTTCGTAGTTACAATGCAATGCAGAAGATAAAAGATGTTTAGAATAAGATATGTTGTACTGCGGATCAGGTATACCTGTACCTGTACCTGATTATCAGGTAGATTTGCAATGCAGTCAAACGGTCAGGTAGGTAGTCAAAGTGAAAGTTTGACTACCTTCGTTACCACAAATACGTAGTCAAATGAAGACCAGGTGGTCAAACCGTTTGACTATGACTGCGGTTTGTTAACAAGAGGCAGGCTTTTCAAGCATATTTTAAGCCTTTTTGCTGTTTACAACAAAAATATATTACAAACTTAAAACATTTTAAGCTCTATAAAACACCGAACCGAACAAAGATTTCCCTAAAATTGTGAAACAATGAAGGGACAGTCAGACAATATTTGCTTGATGCAAGTTCTACAGTTCCACCAAACCTACAGGATTAAAATTACGACATACAGTATGTAGAATACACTTTTTAGTTAGAAAAAGTCAAAAATTTTCTTCACAAGAACAATGTTTTGTTCTATTTTACAGCGCTTTTTGCCAAGCATGTTGGTTTTGTTTTACAATGAAAATTTTGTAGACAAAACAACGATACTTTTTAGCGGTTGACTACTGTTTATTTCAGGCGGTTTATTGATTTAGAGTTGCAAGCTTTTCTGGCCGACGTTTGGTGACTGAAACATGATAAATCGCTAAAAATGTCAATTTGGCTCTGTTTCTAAAAGTAGTCAAACCAGTGGTCATAGAAGTCAAATGGTTTGACTACGATATAGTCAAGTTTGACTACTTGGGTATTGTACTCAAACCAGCGGTAGTCATAGTCATAGTCAAACGGAAATTTTGGTATTGTAACAAGACTAGATGTCAAACGTGTGACAGACAGGCGTGAATCAAGAGCTAATCAGTTGAATTGACTAAGGGAGCGGACAACTCATAAATTCAGTGAGGCCGAAGATTGGTGGAAATTAAAATTAAGACCATAGGTAGTTAGGCGATCGATCGAAGGCAGGAAGGCGCCAGCTGACTGCAGTGCCAAAACATAACTCTTTAGCCAGCCCCTCTTCCAGTCACTCACTCTAAGTGTTTAGTGCCTCCAGCCAACATGTCTGACAAGGACGACACCATTCAGCAGGACATCGCCCAGGCCATCTACGAGGACCAGGACCACTGCGTGCCCTGGAGACTGTTCTCTGACGACGCCCGCAAACGACTCTACCACGACCTACTGATTCCTGGGGCAAGTAGTTTCCATCTGACCTTTATCTACTCGCTACTAACTAATGATTTTAGCTGCTTTACATAGTGCTAGCGGCTGCGTTGCAACGAAGGAAGCACAAATGGAAGCAGCATTGCCAAGCACGACCTGGAGTGCCAGTGTACCTACTGCTATTTTGTTCTATTAGTCAATTCTGCACACTGTCCATTGTAGACCGGTGAATATAATAGAACAACAAGCAGACAGAGGAGTGTTTATAGCGGCTTTCGCGCTGGTGGGCATGCGTCTGCAGGAAATCATTTTTCACGGTCCGCCCTTCACCTTCGCTAGCAAGGTGCCTTCCTTTATTAGAAGTGAGTTTTTGCTGGTCTCTGGTGGTTTGAGCTGAAATTAAAGGAAGAGAACTCTTGCCCTTTTTCTTTCTACTGGGTGGCTAAATTTAAAGCGCCGAACAGCTGGCGGTCGAGACAACAAAGTGTAAGACATTATCCTCCCAAAACAGACCATATGCCATATGGCAAACAGTGACTAAGTAGATGAATTACTAAATTCTCAAAGCTAAAATTCGCGTAACGAATCGTTTATACCAAAGTGTAACAAATTGATAGCGCTACAACGCTCTTAAATAAAAAACGGTGTAGGGGTTGCAGCCCAGCTAAGGGGGTCAAAGGGGAGATCGAAATAATTGCTTTCCTCAAAAATTATTTTAGACCAAAACTTCTGAAACTACTGTAAACGTTACCTAATTAAAAGCCCCGATTTTTAGGTCCCAACCCTTGCAAGTAAGCTAGAGAGTAAGCTAATGAATGTCTAGTAGTGCACCAACGAACAGCTTTCAACGGTAAAGTTCGATTTTCAACTTGATATAAGGGGCGAAACTCGATCGAATCAGACACTGGCTCTTAATATTAATATAAATTTAATACTATTAAATGGCACTTTGCATTGCGTGGTTGGCACTGGCAGCCATGTAGAAAGAGTCAGTGCCACCAAGCTGGCGAAGTATAAAGGCTACCTACGCCTGAGTCTAACAATAAACCCAACTTGATCCTAGCCTAACATCTAATCTGCAGCTAAGCCTGAAAACCTGATCACAAAGGTGAATCTGCGCTGTTAGTTCCGAATTGGGGCGTAGTGTGGTTAATGGCGTATCCAGGGGGTGTAGCGTGGGTACACCCCCTTTGCAGTGGAGGTAGGAAGAGAAAATCGGTCAAAAATAAGCGAAACTAATGAATTATGTACCAAAATGGTCTATTTTGTGCTCAGAATGCCTTTTAAATGCGTTTTTAAAGGCTATATTTTCAAAATTTTCTCGTCCTGGTCGGGCAGAAGCCCAACCAAGCCACTTTAAACTACTAAAACTTGTAATTTCTGTTAATTTTAAGCCTGGAATGTGTTTTAAACGCGTATTTGAAGCCAAATTTTGCTAAATTTTCTTACGCGCTTTCAAAATTTTACACCCCCTTCCGAAATCCTGGATACGCCACTGAGTGTGACTGTATCAAATCAGTGCGGTAGACTTGGCAGCGCATTTGGCAGTGTCGCCTAGTGTATTAGTTGCATCGAATAAACTGTATTCTACTGGACCGTTGTGTCTTGAGAGTTACATATCCAGTCTACTGCAGTATGCATAGAAGCGTTTGAAAAGAGAATTGAGTGAGTTTCAGTGCCGGTAGCTCTGTTTGCGGGCTGTCTGAGTGGTGTGATTTTCTACCCAATTCTGGCGCCCCTCACCACCCCTCACCCGGTGACCTATCTGTTCGGCACACTGCACACCTGGTACACCCTCTTCTTCATCACCGTCACACACAAAGTCCCCTGTGGAGCAGACAACCCCATCGTAAGTCCGTCTTCCCACCCACTAACCACTAATGCCCTACGCACCTACATACAGTAGTGCACAAAATGTCCTCCACTTTTTCGGCTTCACTAATATGTTTCGTTCTCGGTCAGTTCTTTATCGATTTTGCTCAGATTTTTAACAGAAATTGTAGAGAGCTGGCCTACTTCTAACTGGCGCTGGTTTTATGATCCAAAAACTAAGAAATAGGGTGGTTCACGTAATTCAATTTTTTTCTGTAATTCAGAGTACCGCTTTGATAGCTGCAGGAACGATTGGTTTTGCTAGTGGGCACAAGATACTGAGTGGGCAGTCCAGTAGTAGCTCAAAGGACACTAAAATTGGGGAATTTCAAAAACATGACCGAAAATCCCATAGTTAAGAAGTTCGCACCGCTAGAATCAAAGCATTGAATCAGCTGTTAATCAATACAGATTTTAGCGGAAGTTAAGTTGGACAAATGAATGAATATTTGCACTCTGTTCCACATTAGAGAAACCTTTCCAATGGTGTTTTTCGGAAATCGAAGATATTCGAAATCATCATTTTACCGGTTTTACGAAGTAAAGTCACATTTAGCCATGTTTTTTTTTTAAATTCCCCAATTTTAGTGCCGTTTGAGATACAGGGCTGCCCGCCCAATAGCAACATCAATCTTCCCTACAAGTTTCAAAGCGGTACTCTTTGAATAACCGAAAAAAACTGAATTTCTGTTGCCCACCCTGATTATATTTGTTTTCGGGTCATAAAAATCAGTATGTCAAAGAATTTTTGTACCAAAACTTACGCAGTATGTATGGCTTTTTCTATGGCTTAGTTGACTTAGAATTCGATGACTTTTTACAACCAATTACTTACTCGACCCGAACAAACAATCGAGGACTGTACCTTCCAGCATTGGACAAATATCTTAATTGTAGAAGACATGTCTTTGAAATAGGAATGGTAGAGGTTTGGAATGCATTATCCGAAAAAACTCTTAGTGCTTCCTCGTTAACCAAATTTACCCAACAGCTTAGAGCCGAAAATGATAAATTGCTACCGTTCCTAACATTTAAGGCGGTGTAAGATCCAAAAGGGTCGTCACTGAGCCTGTGCCTGTTCTACCACCAGATCAGGTGCGAATAAAATTTGATTGATTGGTTGTCATATTTATTTTTGCTGAAAATTTGAGCCAAATCGATAAAGAACTCATTGAGAATCAAACATTTGCGAGTAGCTTAAAAGTGGAGAGGACATTTTTATATACAAGACTTTAGAAAATCTGGATCTTCCACATTCTCTCCATTCTGCCTCTGTGCGCCGCCTATATTTTCTTGGCCATCAAGTTTCCTTGGAGATTTTATCAGAGCCTCATGGGTAGAAAGCAAAAGCTAAAATCGGTATTACTTTTAGCTAATGACACACACTCACTGTAAATCCATCGCATTGTGTTTGTAGTGTGTATTTACGTAAGCCTTGCTTCGTGGCTACTTCTGTTTCAAGTGTTATGTCGCGTATTTTTATTAGAAGCCTGTTTATTTCATTGATTGCAACGTCATTTCAGTACTACAAGAAGCGACACGAGTACCAATTCTATCACGTCAGAATGTTGCTCAACCCTAAAAAGGCGTAGGTTTGTTTGCTTACAAGCACCGGCTACTGTGGATCAGGTATACCTGCCTGTACCTGTACCTGATTATCAGGTAGATTTACAATACCCACTGATACCAAACTGATACCTGATCGGGTACTTTCGAACTGTACTTACCTGATTTTGGGTATTTTTCATTGAAACAGGTACAAACGGAAGGCATCAAATGGTAGTTTACGACTGATTTGTTCATTAAAGAACCGTGTAAGAAGGCTAATTTTTCAAAATTTTCTCGCCCTACTTGGGCCGTTGTCCAACCAGGCCTCTTCAGACGACAGTACCTACTAATTTCTGTTAATACTACACTCAGAACGCTTTCAAAAGCGTTTTTCAGGCCAATTTTTCTAGCCCTGATTGGGCCCTGGCTCAACCAGAGATCTAAAAATTTTATACTTTCTTTTGCAAGATCCCGAGTAAGCCAATGAGTAAAGGGGAGGACAAATATGGACATACTGTACAGGTGGATAGAGGTTTACGAGAAGCCTTACTCTAAGTGGCAAAGATTAACCACCAGAGATGGATGTGCAAAGCGATTCCGCACCCCGGTGATATTTTGAGAGTGAGTGTTTAGCATTTTGTGCAGTTTCATAACGAAAAAATCCTAAAATCACAGAAATTATCTGATTTTAGCTGCCTTTTGAGCCTAAATTGGTAGTTTGAGCGATTTTTCGGCTAAAATCCAGATTTTAACTTTTATGCGAAATACCTGACACCTGTATTTCTGTCAATACCTACCTATACCTGATACCTGATTGGGTATTTTTGAAATACCTGTACCTGATACCTGATATTAGGTACTTTTCCAATACCTGCCCACAATAGTACCGGCTGCCATTTGATTTTCATCTTTGAATATTTGGCGCAGGAATGCCAAAGAAAAGCCGAAGAGCTTCATCCAACGCTTGATCAACCTGTTCGGGCCTCGGCAAACCCCAAGTACATGCAGTAAAAGAGTTTTAAACTGTTTAAAAAACCAGTTACAGCTTTCACATACTCCCTCTGCTTTCTGGCTGGCATCACCTTTACCTTGGCCTTTATTTGGATGGTGAGTTTGAACTCAAAATTGAACATTTCTCATACATTTTAATTATTTTAATTATTAGACCACATTAACCAGTTTGGAGCGTGCTGGGCATAACGTGCATCACTGCAAGAGCTACGTAGTGCAATTGCAACAGTTTCTGTTCAGTCCGGAGGCGGGTTACGGTAGTCACTGGGCTAACACTCTGATCAGTTACGTTACCAGCAACCAAACCATAAGAGTGATGTACACAAAGGCTTTGGTCGGCACTGTACAAGTGGCCTTTATGTATGTACTGCGCTATGTGAGTCTAGTCACTCTGTTCAAGCAGAATGATGCTAATTGGATTTCAGTTCGATTACTTGGAGTACAGTCTGTATGTTACCATTCTGGTCGCCTTTCTCTTCACCAGCAATGCGTTACTGCTCAGCATCGTCAACTACAAACGACACATGCTGCAGCTGTACAAAGGAGTGCAACACAAAGGCACTTGGCGCTACAAAGGTCAACTGCCCGGAGCCACCATTGTAACTTATTACTATATTATTTTGTGTCCATCACATGTCTACATGTAACAGGTCCGGAGCGGGGGTTTTCTGTCAGGTCAGGTCGGCTCCAAGGCGTTTCCCCCATCAGCAGAGAACGGTCTAAATATTCGAAAAGCTCCAAACGCAAGAAATGTGTTTTAGCACTATTGATTAAGCCAAAAATTGCTGATTCCAATTTTAGTGTCTGAAATTCTAAAAAAATCTCAAACATTTGCTCAAAAGATTACTTGCTAGAAAAATCGGAGGGTGTCACCGATCGGAGGGTCTAGCTGGCCTAAGTCGGGTGAGGGCAGACCCCCGGAACCCCCTGTTACATACATTGTATTACAGATTATGTAGTGTGTTCTTTTAGAGATGCTCTCTCACAGTGTCTGATTTAGGCCACCAGTCTCAAGTACATGGGGTACCAGTTCGGTTTCACTCTGTGGGCGTTCGTAATTCAGCTCATAGTCATGGTCTGGTTAGCGGTGCCCTTGGCCGTCTTCCTCATGTTGGTGATCTTCCAGAAAAAGTGGACTCTCGTACTGTGGCCAGCCGAACATTTACTGTAAACGCTGAACACCTTATTACGACTTACTGTATATTCTCTTTTGCAGACTGCCAGTTTTCTGGGTTACTGTGATTGTCTGGACCCAAAAGTGGATCGCTCGACTGTTCTTTCTGCAGAAAAACGACCGCAACCAATTTGTTCTTGCCATCGACAACCGGTAGTGCTACCTAACAATAGACATTGAAGATTTATAGTTGAATTGGTTCAGACGAGCTTTCTTCAACATGCAGTACTTTATGATTTTTGCCAATGCAGCTGTGGGTTTGGTGGCTTGTCTCAAAAGATTATTCTACGCTTTACTCTTCGGGCTCTGGAACTTGCCCCGACTTGATGTCAGCACCTTGAACCGCTACTGGGAACGTTGGGACAACGGTGAGTCTCTGTCTCCAGGTCAATTAGATTCTTTCTCAATTCAGGCTTCATGGCCTACGTCGGACTGCTGAATCTGCAGAATTCACTCACCAATCCGTGCATGGTGGTCTTTAGCATCTTGTTGGCTCAAGCTCGCGAAAATAGAGGTTCAGACGGTTTTATGATGATTTTCTTGGAGATTAAGAAGTGTTTAGTAACGGATCCGATCGAGAGGAAACGGCTGCTGGCCCGAAACCGCTGGTTCCTGGCCATAACGCTCTGGCACAATCCCTGGCTCAGAGTCAAGCGCTACGAATACCTGAAAAGTGTGAAGGGCAGAAAAGTGATGATGTCCGAAATGACCAACACTTTCTTGCGGGTCCGCTTATTTTCTATCTACAAATCCTTTCAGAATACATCTACCGTTCGCCGGCACAGTTGGTGTAGTGGTTTAGGCCGCATAGCCACTATGCGCGACATCGTGCGCTCATCCTCTCGGCGGGGCAAGTTTCTTGCCGCAAAGAGTTGGTCGTCGGCGCAAAGCTCCACCCAGGCCACCGAAAGCTGGTGACAGCGAGTAGGTAAAATGGGAACCGGCTGGATCTGTCGTTGCACCGAAGCCGCTCCACAAAGCATGCCGCGTTGTAGAAGATCTGAGAAACCAACTATGCCGGGAGCCCTCTGGCATATAGGGCACCGGCGGCCGTCGGGAGCTATCAGCATCATGGCATCAACACGCCGGCCGCCCTCCTGGCGACCGGCACCCAGCAGCATTTCTAGGAGTGGCTGGCAGTGAAAGAAGGGCAACGTCCGAGATGACGAATCACGGTGACGCGAAATAGACCACGAGTCTGATCGCAGGCCGTAAGGCCCCCGCCCCCGCACATCGGATCGGATCGGATCGGATCGGATCGGATCGGATCGGATCGGATCGGATCGGATCGGATCGGATCGGATCGGATCGGACATCTACCTTACTTTGCCAATCAAGCCATGCGTTTCACCGAAAGTGAAAAAATATACTGAAAAATAGAGCAAAATCTATGGTCCTTTTGAAATTAAGTTTGTATCAGTTGTCTAAGTAATGTGGTTTCAGCAAGCCATCCTCAAGTCGCAGGTGGTGGCCATGCCGGGCATAACGATGTCTCCGACCGAAAGCATAGAAGAGAAGATCAAAAGTCGAGTGGCTCAACGAGCGCTCAGTCTCCAGCAACGACGCTCTCCCTGTACTAAAATAGGTCTGTTCTCTCATCTAACCAGTGCATTTTTAGTGCTAGCTAGCGAAGAAGACGTAGCGTTGGATTCAGATGAACTTCACAGACGAACTTTCACCGGCGTCACTGTGTGGCAGCCGCCCAAACACTAACTGTTATTGTATAAAACCTATAACTCACTCTTTCTTCACACAATAAAAGACCTACAGGCACAGGGGACAGCCAATTTTTTATTGTTCTTATTCTGTTGCTCTTCATAAAAAACAGATTCCTACTGCTAAGGGCTAACCTCTACTTTACTGGGTGCCACACCACACACGCTCGATTACTTTGCCAGTAAACTTTACTTTGTTTAGTTAGCCCCCAGCAGTAGAAATCTGCTTTATTATGAAGTGCAACCGAATCGGTCTTGCTCATTGCCAAATTTGTTTTGACTTTGAGGGCAAATATCTCACGAACTAAGCAGAGTTTCTTGATAAAATTATCAGCAGTCTTTTAAGAATTTGTTAGTCTTTAATTTAGAAAGGTTCATTCAAAACGGTTGAGATCTATGATTGCAAGAGTAACAAAAATCTGCTGGGTTGTTTTAATCACTCTTGTTCATGGCAAAAATCACTGCTTCGACTTGGATGGCAGATATCTTGGCAACCAAGTAGAGTATCCTCGTAAAAATTTCAACACTGTTTCATAATTTGTTTGCCTTCCATTCAAAAGAAGATTAACTCAAATCGGTTTCTACAGTGAGAGATCTGCTGTGTTGTTTTTTGGCACACTGTTTTCCTGCCCGTTAGCAGAGTTCAATTTTGTACTTGTCTAACGGGCTTAAACAGATGCACGAGCATATGGGAATTTAGCAGTTTGCTCATTTCTCTTCAATCTCTCAAGTAAACCACTGATAGGGTTTATTTGAAATAGTTAACGCTATTATTGTGAGTAATAGAAATAGAAAATCGGTTAACCATCGATTGGGTTACTTCCAGTAAACAGCAGCTCCAAACTCTTTTGGGAACAGCTGTTGCGTCGGCGCCAAAACATAGCTCTTTCCATCTGATTAACTAAGCCTCCACCGAGTCTGTGTCGAGCCACAACCCAGCACGTTTCATTATGTTCCCCTCCAACACCTCCGATTCCATCTCTGCCAATCTGCCGGACCAAGTCTTCATCACACACAGACCGCAATCGCCGGCCGCAATCGAGCCAAAAGACCTGGCCAATGTTCTGTACAAGGACTACTGTGTCAAATGGCAGATTTTCCCAGACGACGCTCGCAAGAGACTCTACCACGACTTGCTCATTCCTGGGGTAGGCCTATTTTAGATGCTTTGTCAAAAATCATCGCGTATTTGTACTGTTGTACATACTGTATGTACGATTTTATTTCTCCGCTAGATACAGTATGTACAGTGTTGAACTTGTCAAACCTCAACGGTAGTGACATACATATGTTTTCAGTTAATTTACATAGTGTTAGCGGCTCTGTTGCAAAGAAGAAAGCGGCGTTGGAAAGACAAATGTGATGGACGACCCGGGATTCCAGTGTCAGTTTTTCCTCTTCTCTAAAACACTTTACTTCTTCATAAACGCCTAGACTCTTCTGCTCACTCTCCTAGCCATTTCGAACGGCTTAGGCGTATTCATACTCGTGTAGAAAAAATCGCCCGGCCACTTTTCTGCAGGGCGACGCATTTGTTTTTGAAATTTCCCAATTTTGGCGCCCTTTGAGATACAGACCTGCCTGCTCAGTATGTCAGGACCAATGGCAACCCCAATCATTCTGCTAGTTTCGAATGCATACTCTTTGAATTACCTGAAAATAGAGTTTCCGTGGACCACCCTTTTTGGGTCATAAAACCAGTTGGAAACTTGCTGCAACAATTGTAGCCAGGTTGTCATGATAATTTTGCTGAAAAATTGAGCCAAATCGATAAAGAACTGACCAAGAACTAAACATTTGAGTGACGGTCAAAAAGCGATGGCACATTTTATCTATACTTTACACGCACCAACACGCAGCGCCACATCTTCCAGGCGTTGTTGCAGTTGGAAGATGTGGCGCGGCTTGTTGATGCGTATATTACAAACGTGTCGCCCTACTAAAAAGTTGCTGGTCTATTTTTTCTCCTAAACGAGTATGAATGCACCTTTAGTAAGGCTGTGTATTGATAAAAAGGCAAAGCTTTAGTCCGGTAAACATAATAGAGCAGCAGGCAGACAGAGGAGTGTTCATAGCCGCCTTCGCCTTGGTTGGCATGCGACTGCAAGAAATAATTTTCTATGGCGACCCTTTCACCTTCGCCGTGCACGTGCACTGGATAATTAGAAGTTGGCCTTGCTGTTTCTGTGAAAATCAATCTTAGCTGCTCTCCATACTTGCAGTGCCGGTGGCCTTGCTGGCCAGTTGTCTGTGTGGTCTGGTCTTCTACCCTATTTTGGCTCCACTCACCACTCCACACCCAGTTACCTACTTGTTCGGCACCTTGCACACCTGGTACACCTTGTTCTTCATCGCCGCCACCCACAAACTGCCTTGCACCGGACACGAACGCCTGGTAAACCTCTTCCTTCACTTAATGTCTTCAATAAACACACTCAGTAGACAGTCAGACATTTAACGCCGTTTATGGTACCGACACCATATAAGGTGCCGTGCCGGTACCATATATGGTACCTACCTACCTACCTACCTACCTACCTACCTACCTACCTACCTACCTACCTACCTACCTACCTACCTACCTACCTACCTACCTACCTACCTACCTACCTACCTACCTACCTACCTACCTACCTACCTACCTACCTACCTACCTACCTACCTACCTACCTACCTACCCACCGACCCACCCACCCACCCACCCACCCACCCACCCACCCACCCACCCACCCACCCACCCACCCACCCACCCACCCACCGACCCACCCACCCACCCACCCACCCACCCACCGCCCGCCCCACCCAACCACCCACCCACCCACCCACCCACCCACCCACCCACCCACCCACCCACCCACTCACCCACCCACCCACCCACCCACCCACCCACCCACCCACCCAACCACCCACCCAACCACCCACCCACCCACCCACCCACCCACCCACCCACACACCCACCCACCCACCCACCCACCCACCCACCCACCCACCCACCCACCCACCCACCCACCAACCACCCACCCACCCACCTACCTACCCACCTACCTACCTACCTACCTACCTACCTACCTACCTACCTACCTACCTACCTACCTACCTACCTACCTACCTACCTACCTACCTACCTACCTACCTACCTACATACCTACCTACCTACCTACCTACCTACCTACCTACCTACCTACCTACCTACCTACCTACCTACCTACCTACCTACCTACCTACCTACCTACCTACCTACCTACCTACCTACCTACCTACCTACCTACCTACCTACCTACCTACCTACCTACCTACCTTATATGGTCTCTGTACCATAAACGGGGTTAAGTACCTGACTGTATAAGATGAAGACTAGAGCTGAAACGAACTAAACCAACATGCAGTGTTTGGCCAAGAAAAAGGACGGCTTGGCCTTTTTTAGAGTTTGTCTAATAACTTTAAGTGGCCGCCATTACGTCAAGTTTCAACCGAATAAAATGATTTTTGGCACGATATAATTATTTTTGATTATAATTAATTATTGATCGTTTGTTTTGACCAAATCCTAACCTGCTAACCTTCTGCAGCCGTCGGTTTTGCCCTTCTGAAGTTAACTCACATAAATTATGTGACGTCAAATTTATCCATATGATTCTCACGAATCGTTCATCTGATCTTAACCAATCTATATATGGACTTTAGTCCCTGAAAAGGGCAGCTTTCTACTACCACAGCCGGAAAAATAATGCGTTTTATGTTCAGATGGCACTGTCCTCATTCTATTGAAATTTTTCTTGAAAACCGGAAGGTTTTCAGCGTAGAATTGGGTCAAAACAAGTGGTAAAGAAACAGTGTTAATCGTTCCAAAAATCTTTTCATTCGGCTTGAAACTGACGGAATGGCGCTTACTTGAATTTATTGGGAAAACTCAAAGAAAGGCCAACACTACCTATTGTATTGGTAGAAGTTGGCTGTTCGAAAAGAGTTGGTAGATTTGGAAACCGTAAATCGGCGTGATTTAGAAGATCTGGGTCTTCCACATTTTCTCCATTACTCCTCTCTGCGTCGCCTACTTATTCCTCGCTGTCAAGTTTCCATGGCGTTTCTACGAAACGATCAGAGGCAGAAAGCAGAAGCTAAAATCGGTGAAAAAAAACTTTATCACAATTTTACAATTTTTATACTACTCTTTCCAGTATTACAAGAAAAGGCACGAATACCAGTTCTACCACGTCAAAATGCTTCTCAATCCGCCGAAACTGTAAAAGCACTTATTTTTTTGCAGCTCTCTGATTTATTGTCAGTTATAGACAAGCGAAGAAGGAGAAACGACCGACTCTGCTAAAACGTATCGGCAGCTATTTTCAAAGCGACGACACACCAAGTGCCAATGTCTTTTTGATAATTCACTAGTTTCCGATATCTTTGTAGGTTTCACATACTCGCTCTGCTTTCTTGCCGGAATTACATTCACTATGGCTTTCATATGGATGGTACTGTTTTGAATCAAAATGAAATAGAAATATTCGCCATGTGTTCTTGATGTGTGCGTTGTTCAGACTTCAGAGTGTCTTGCAGTCTCAGGCAAACACAAAAACAGTATTGCCAGGTCTGCAGACCAAAAAACCCCTAAATCAGAGAAAAATTTCCCCCAGAAACCCCCAGAATTTTCAGAATACCCCCAAAAATCCCTCCAGATTTAAAATGTACTTTTAGAGCTGATGGAAGCTGAATTTCACATTGCAACATAAGATAAATTTAGTGAGAAACAGAAAGAATGAAATTTATTACATGTACAACTAAATTGTAAATTGTAATTCTCCAGCAAATCACTCAATTACGATCAGACCAGGCATCAAACAGCAAGAAAACTACAGAATTATGATGAAATTTTCTAAAACTTTGTTTCAAGTTATGACACGGTTTTAGTTTACTTCATGTTGCTTCTAATATACGTTTTTTATATAATGCCGTATTCAATATTTCTCAATATTTCTAATTTTTTCACTGTTGCAAAAGAATTTCTAACGTAGAGTTTTGAAAGCTGCTCATAAAAGTTCTTCAGACAATATACAACATGTCAAACCTCGATTTTTTGGTCGACAGATCGATGACATTACATTTTTTCAAACAATGCGTTGAACCTTGATTCATCACTGGTAAAAAATAACATTCGATCATTAGTCCGAAGAAGAAAATTCTCAAAAATCCCGAAACCCCCAAAAAATCCCCTAAATTTTAGCAAATTCCCCCAAAATACCCCCAACCCCCAAAAAATTTCCAAAGGGGCTGTGCAAAAATGACGTCATCGGTTAGGAGGAGGGGGTTTGCCAAATGATGACAACCGATGACAAGAGGGGAGGGGGGGTTCCGCCAAAGATGACGTCACTTTTGCCTCATAGGGAAATTTTGAGAAAATAGCCTTCAAAAACGCATTTGAAAGGCATTCTTAGGTTAAAATTAACAGTTTTAGTAGTATGAGGAGGCTTGTTGGGATTCTGACCAACAAGTGCGAGAAAATTTTGAAAAATTAACTTTATAAAACGCATTTAAAACGTATTCTGGTCCTCATTAGAGCCCTGCATAGGCGCTCGGTAGAGAATTTTGGCTTGGTTGTTCCGGTTGGAGCCTGCCTGGGATGGATAGGGTTAGTTTTTAAGAGTCAGTTCGCGAGAACATCGACCCTTGTTCTTCACAGCTATGTGCAAATCGAAAAATCGGCCATCGCTAAACATTACATTACATTACATTACATTGCATTACATACATACATACATACATACATACATGCATACATACATACATACATACATACATACATACATACATACATACATACATACATACATACATACATACATACATACATACATACATACATACATACATAAACAACGCCAAATATGCCAATTTTTGGTTGTCCTTGACCTTTGAGCGGCGATTTAACTTGCACGGAAACACATTTTGGCGACTTCTATACACCGTTAGAAGCGCAATTTGCGGGGCTTTAAAATAAAGCAATCTCCCAGGGGGTTCGGTTTTTTGTTTTCGAGAAAAATCCAATTTAGCAAATTTCACCATGCCGAATTTTCGAGATATTTTTCCAAATTTCGTGATGTGGGGACCGAACGAAGCAAGAGAAAAGCTCGTGTTCTATGTCAAAAGAAAGCCCATGACATGGCGATTCGATTGCCATGAATTACAAGGTTCTAGCTGGCCGGAATCGCAAGTTATGCTCAGTCAAACATGACACCTCAAGTGGCCGGTTTTGCTTGCTGGTGAGCCTACTTCCGAGGCCTGCCTCTGGCGAACAAGGACACGCAGGAGGCCGTGCTCTTCAAGTTTAGCATAAGTCATTGTTAGGTACAACTTCGCCAAACTAGAGACCCCAGAGCTAAGTTTTAGCGATGGCCGATTTTTCGATTTGCACATAGCAGGGTCGTTTCTCTCGCGAACTGACTCTTAAATCTAGGTTGTACTTTTAGCCAAAACAAGCTTTTCTTTAAATCACTTTTATGTTTAGATTTGTTGCGTCATTAGAAATGTTTCTTTTGTACGTACTGTACGTAGTACTCGCACAAGTGATTTTGCAAGATATTTCGGCGATTTTACCTCTCCCAGAACGGGTCGGGCCGTCCGGCGCCAAATGTCAACCGGGCCGAGTCGAAATTTGATATTCCAGGCCAGGCCGTGACAAGAGGCACCATGCACAGGAGGGCTCTATTTAGATACCTTTAGTAAAGTTTTTATTTTTAACAGGTTTTTTCTTTCTACCTGCACCAAAAAAGGTGTACGTACACTTACCTTACTTGGATACCTTACTGTTTTCAATACATACATGTAGTTCATATTAACTGTGTCGATGGCTTTTTCACTGAATTGTGATAAATTAGCAGATTTTCGAATTTTTTTCTATGATTTTCTTGAAAATAACGGGAAGTCTTCTTGGTAAAACCCCCAACCTGGCAACCCTGCACAAAAATTCGTGTTGTTGAGGCAAAGAAAAAGGCTAGTAATTGCTTAAAGATGTGATTTCAAGCTCTGTCCAACTTTCAGACAACACTGACCAGTTTGGAGCGCGGCGGCAACTACGTAGATAAAATCCGCTTGGAAGTAGTCCAATTCTCCCAGTCCATATTCAGCGCCCGCATGTCCTACGGTCAACGGTGGGCCGGGGTAGTGGCCGGTTGGCTGAGCGGCAACCAGACCCTGCAGATTCTCTACACTACCGCTGCTATCAGAACTGTCCGCGCCGGGTTTCAGTACATTCTGCTTTATGTCAGTTTCCTTGTTCGCTTCCTGTAACACCCGATGCGTACTGTTTGTTTCAGTTCGACTACCTCGAGTACAGTCTGTATCTGACCATTCTGATAGCGTTTCTCTTCACCAGCACAGCCTTGTTGTTGAGTGTGAAGAACTACAGACGACACATGCTTCAGATGTACAGAGGAGTGCAGCATAAAGGCATCTGGCGCTACAAACAACAGCTACCTGGCGCCACTATAGTATGTCTCTGCAGTTCACTGATTTATTGTTTCTTACTTTGCTGTATTTTCGTTTTCTACAGATACAAAATCTTCCATACTTTTACGTTTTTCTACTTTCTTCATAATTAATCATTCACATGACTAGCGGGGTTTCGCAAGTTCGGAACTTGTTTGTTTGAGTACCGAATCGGCTGATTTTTGGACAAATGTACATACTTCGCGCTTCACTGTTTAAATTTCAACAAATTCCACACTCTATATACAGGGGGAGGGGGTTTGGGCGGTCTCGGGCCGGCCGGAGGTCTGACGCCAAATTCTAGGGAGGGGGTTGGGCCCTAAAAAACACTCAAAAGTCGCAAAGAATCGCAATTTTTCGCCTAAAAATCGTTAGAATCGCTACCGTATAGTGCTGTTTATAGTACCCGGGTACTATATATGGCACTTAGGGTTTTGCGAAAATAAAATTGAGTCCATTTAGAGGTTCTGATGTATGTATATAACCTATTTTTTACATCAAAACGGTAATTTGAGCAAAGAACTTCACATACTATTGTTAGTTTCTTATAGAGCAGATTTTGTAGGTGCCATGTATAGTACCCGGGTACTATATATGGCACTTAGGGTTTTGCGAAAATAAAATTGAGTCCATTTATAGTACCCGGGTACTATACATGGCACCTACAAAATCTGCTCTATAAGAAACTAACAATAGTATGTGAAGTTCTTTGCTCAAATTACCGTTTTGATGTAAAAAATAGGTTATATACATACATCAGAACCTCTATGACTGCATTATCTACTGTTTTTCCTCATACAAACAAGGTTTACTACCAAAAATACTATATTTTTCGCACGCTTTGTATTTGTAACAGCTCATTTCCGAATAAAAATCTGTTTCCATTTATAGTACCCCGGGTACTATAAATGGCACTAAGTGCCGTTTATAATACCCCGGGTACTATAAATAGGGGGTACTATAAACAGCACTATACGGTAATTTGGGTTCAAATACAGCAAAAAAAAGTGCTGTTTTACAGGCGATTTTGGCAATTTTTCTGTCTGGTATCGTAAAGAATCGCAGAAATTTGCTAAAAAAATTACTTGCCCACGTATCCTATTAAAAACCAGCCGTTTCGATCCTCAAACGAAAAAGTTCCGAGGTTGTACAATCAGGCACTTAACGCCGTTTATGGTACCGACACCATATAAGGTACGAAATCTGAACAGAGTGGTACCATATGTATGGTACCGGTACGGCTAACAACGCGAAGGTTAGGGGTACTTTATATAGTACCACCACAGAACCCGAACGTGGGGGTACCATATATGGTACCGGCACCTTATATGGTGTCGGTACCATAAACGGCGTTAAGTGCCTGACTGTTGTAAAAGCAAAACCCCATGAGATATGAATGAAGGCATTGGTACAGACGGAGAGAAGTCCATTTTTTCCATTTTGGTGACATTCATTTCTGGGGACAACCTTCAGAAATGAAGAAAGGGGACAATTGTCCGCTCGTCACTGGTGCCCCACCTCGGTGGTCTGCTCTGCTGCAAGGGGTTGTTATTTAGGCCACCAGTCTCAAGTACATGGGGTACCAGTTCGGTTTCACCGTCTGGGCGTTCGTCATTCAGCTGATTGTAATGGTGCTGCTGGCCGCTCCGCTAGCTCTCTTTCTAATGATGGTCTTTCTCCAGAAACAGTTCACTCTGCTGCTCTGGCCCACTGAACACTGTTTGTAAGTGTGCGAGAAAGATAAGCAAACAAAAGACAAGAATAATTGTAGAATGCCAATCTTCTGGGTGACGGTGATTGTCTGGGCTCAGAAGTGGATCGCCAGACTCTTCTTTCTGCTCAAAAACCAGAACAATCAATTTGTGCTGGCTTTGGATAACCGGTAGAATGGGAGAAAATCACTGAACTTCATTTTTCTCTCTTCAGACGTGCCTTCTTCAACGTCCAGTACTTTATGATTTTCGCCAACGCTGCTGTCGGTCTGGTGGCGTGTCTAAAAAGATTATTCTACGCCCTATTGTTTGGTCTTTGGAACCTACCTCGACTTGACGTCAGCACTCTCAATCGATACTGGGAACGGTGGGACAACGGTGAGACCTGGAGCGTGTTCTGTTAATTTTCCTATACTTCTTAGGCTTCATGGCCTACGTAGGACTACTGAATCTGCAGAATTCACTCACCAATCCGTGCATGGTTGTCTTCAGTATTCTGCTAGCCAGAGCTCGAGAAGATAGAAGTGAATTTGACTGAATTCTTTCTATTCAGTCTTCACTGATTTTTCACTCCAGTGGCAGAGCCAATCGAAAGGAAACGTCTGTTGGCTAGAAACCGATGGTTTCTGGCGGTAACGTTGTGGAACAACCCGTGGCTCAGAGTCAAACGCTACCAATACCTGAAAAGCATCAAAGGACGCAAAATAATGATGTCTGAAATGACCAACACCTTTCTAAGAGTACGCAGCCTTGATTAAAGTCAAAACAAGTGTCCATTTCTAGCAAGCCATTCTCAACTCCCAATTGGTGGCGATGCCCGGTATAGCCATACACCCGTCGGAAACCATTGAGCAATCAATCAGAACCAGAGTTGCTGAGAGGGCGCAAAGTTTCAGAGAACTGCGAGACCGTCGATCGCCAGGTCGCACCTGTTTCCCTATACATCAGCTAGCGAAATAGAATAATTAACATTATTTCAGTTTTGGCCAGTAGAGAGGCGCTGACTCGAGCCGATTCGGAAGAACTGAGGAAACTCAGCTTTACTGGCATAACTGTCTTTCAGCCCCCTGGGCAAAAGCGAAAATTAACTACCGGGGCTATTAGCAACCGATGGGTATAATTACACACTTGCTCAGTAAAGTTTTATAGCGGAAGTGCGTATTTGTGTAAAACCTTCACAAAACTGGTTGTTGGTTCTCATTATTTGGTAGTTTTAGTTTGAAGCGGACTGTTTGATTGCCGTTTATAATGTGGCGCGCTACGTACCTTTTGCTTGTTTCCTTGTCGTGCTTTCTGTCTATGCATCACGGTCCAAAATTGCCGCCAGAGTTGGAGAAACAACTGAAAGGGTACACTGAGTTGTTGCAGAGAGCTAAGTTCTTCTTAGAGTGGCGTGTCCGACAACCTGCTGGCATAATTCCGCAACAAAGAGCAGCCAATTTGGTTGCTCCGCAAATGTATGACTCTGTTTTCAACGACCCACTCAATCCAGAGGTACTGTTCTGGGCTTTCAAAGTCGAACCCGCTACACTGCTACCTTCGCCGCTTACAAAATGTGCGTACTGTACGTTTGCAACCTCCATATTCATGACTTTGTTCCACAACTGGTTTGTCCTGTTCCTGTTTCTCTTGTTCTTGTTCCTGTTCCTGTTCCTGTTCCTGTTCCAGTTGTACTTGTTCTTGTTCTTGTTCTTGTTCTTGTTCTTGTTCGTCTTCTTGTTCTTGTTCTTGTTCTTGTTCTTGTTCTTGTTCTTGTGCTTGTTCTTGTTCGTGTTCTTGTTGCTGTTGCTGTTCTTGTTCTTGTTCCTGTTCCTGTTGTTCTTGTTCTTGTTCTTGTTCTTGTTCGTGTTCGTGTTCGTGTTCTTGTTCTTGTTCGTGTTCTTGTTCTTGTTCTTGTTCGTGTTCTTGTTCTTGTTCGTGTTCTTGTTCTTGTTCTTGTTCCTGTTGTTCTTGTTCCTGTTGTTCTTGTTCTTGTTCTTGTTCTTGTTCTTGTTCTTGTTCTTGTTCTTGTTCTTGTTCTTGTTCTTGTTCTTGTTCTTAGCCGTTCAGTCTATGCTGTTGTGCTATTCAATCAATCAATCAATCAATCAATCTTTACTTCCTTTTTTAAAGCCAGACACCTGTAAAACGGTACTTAGGCAGAAGCAGTAGAACAAATAAAACAAAGCCTATGCGATATGTACATGTTGTTGCTGTCTAATAACAAAGTCTTGAAACGAATCGCCAGTAACAAACTTTCTAAAACCGGACAAATTACTTAAGACAACAGACTGGGGTAAGGCATTCCAGATACGAGAGGCTGCGTAAAACAAAGTGCTGCCCGTGGCGACCGTACGACTGGTCAGCTCAACGTGACAGCTATGGGCTAAGTTTAAACGTTCACTTCTTCGCACGCCTAGTCTAACAGCATTTCTAAGATCTACAGGGCTGTAACGGGCACCATGATAGTATTGATAAAACGATAGGAGTCTTCTCTGAGCAGCTAACAACCAAATAGGACTAAGACTGCACTGTTGAACAAGCTCACCATAAGACAGATCATAACGATTTAAGAACAGCTTAGCAAAGAGTCCCTGAGTTTTCTCGAGCCTAGCCCTACTGTAATATGTTTTTGGAAACCAGCACTCGATTGCATAACACAACTGCGGTAAAAAACATTGCTTAAACAACCTTTCGAAAACAGACAACGGCGCTTTACCCAGAAATTGTCGCCTTGCTGCCCCGATCGCCCGACGAGTGCGGAGAGCTGCCAGTTGAGAGTGCCGGTTGAACGCAAGCCGACTGTCCAAAGTAACACCCAAGTACTTGCACTCCTCTACAACTTGGATGGCCTCTCCGTTTAGGTAAAGCTGAGGGAGAGCCCGGTAGTGATCACGGCGGGTGTTACGGGAAAACAGAACCATCTTTGTCTTTGCAGCATTTAAGTGCAGACCCAAGTTGGTAAACTGCTGGCAAATCGAGTTCAGGTCTGCCTGGAGATGGTGCACGTCTTGGGGCCCAGAAATTGGCCGAAGAAGAGAGGTGTCATCAGCATAAAGCAGGACACTGGTGTCACTGTCCAGTCGGACTCTAGTCACAGAATCAATATAGGCAGTAAAGAGAACTGGCCCAAGCACTGAGCCTTGCGCCACACCAGAGTGCATCTGGTGTTCAGAGGAGGTTTCGCCGTCCACAGTAACAGAGAATCGTCGATTCTGCAAGTATGAGGAAAGCCACTGGAGCAGCCAGTTCGGGAGCGAATAATCATGCTGCAAGCAGTTAAGCAGAGAAGCGTGGGGCACAGAATCGAAAGCAGCTTTAATGTCCAGAAACACAGCAGCTGCCTTTCCATGGCTATCCAAAGCAAGAGAGATTCTGTGCACAAATGTTGTGAGGCAGTCAGAGGTTGATCGGGCACTACGAAAGCCAAACTGCTGATCTGAGATAGGGATGAACGGCGCCATCAGGGATTTGACGTAGCGTTCCATCACCTTAGAAACGACACTCAACAGTGCGATCGGTCTGAAGTCAGATGGCGCCTCGGATGGGGAGCGCTTAGGCACAGGGACAACATGGGCCACTTTCCAGGCCGCGGGCACAGAACCCTCCTTAAGAGAGCGTGTAAAGAGGGCGGCCAGGGGAGGAGCCAACACAGCGGCGCACTGCTTCAATAGTACAGTAGGAATCTGGTCTGGGCCTGGTGCCTTTGCAGCTTTCAAGCCGAGCAACTCACGTTCAACAAAGACTGGAGAACAGCTTAGCTCAGCAGGCAGCTCTTCGGCTGGAAACGGTAGGGGGCCAGTTTGAGCTGGAGTGTAGACAGACTCAAAGTGCTCTGCCAAGGCGGCTGCTTTTTCTTTTGCGGAAGTAAGCGTGGTACCTGCAGTGGTTGTGATGGAGGGAATCTCCTTCGATTGGCCCCTTAACGTTCGCACCGTGCGCCAAAACTCAGTCGGGCTGTTACAGTTCTCAAATGCACGAGTCATACGTTCTCTGACTGCCTGTTTCACAAGAAATTTACCCCTGCGCCGAAGTCGCACGTAAGCTGAGTGGGCGGCGGGGTCACCGGAGTCCTTGAAACGCTGGCGCGCCTCCTCCTTTTCCTGCATAACCTGACGCACAACTGGGCAAACGACAGCTCGGTGCGTGGCTTTTGGCTTGACAAATTTTGTAGGCACACAGTTATTGGCACAGGACCAGAGACGGCGGCAAAATTCAGACCAAGCAGTATCACAGTCGGAGCTGCCAAATATAGCGTCAAAAAGTCCCGCCTCAGCCAAGTCCCTTCGCAGTTGGGGCCAGTCAGCCTCGCCCCACAAAAAAATGCGCCTTTTCTTGCGACGGGGCGGTTTGGGCTTGGCAACACGCAGTTTGCACCACACAGCCAGGTGGTGCTTCTCAATAGAGTCACGCAGGCCCCAGTCTAGCACAGGGAGCCGCTGGCCGGTAAACAGCAAATCGATAGTTCTATGCAGATGCGTTGGACTGTCAACGTGCTGAGTGAAAGAAAAGACGTTGATTAGGGGCTGCAGATGAGCAAACTCACTGACAGTGTCGGCATCGAGATTAAAGTCACCGCAGAGGACAGTGCGACCGTTGGCATGCTCTTGCAAGGAGATGTAGTTCAGCAAACTGTCAGAAAAATCAGTAGCAGAAACTCTGGGCGGCTTGTAGCAGCAAATCACAGAAATAGGTGCTCTTGGAGTCTGAATTTTGATGCCAATCAGCTCCAAGGTTGGGTCGGATGGGGCACGGAGCAGCAGTGGAGAGAGAACAGAACGTGCAAAGATAGCCACTCCACCTCCGCAACGGTTTCGGTCCCGTCTGAACAGTTGATAGCCAGCAATTTGCAGCTCCTGATCAGAAATACTGGCATCCAATTTCGACTCTTGCACACAACAGATATCTGCCTCCAGCAAGCAGATTTGAGTCCTTAGCTGCTCTAGCTTGTCCAGCAAGCTATTTACGTTCACCGAGAGGCAACAGACAGAATTTTGTACGGCCATTTTTAAACACAGAGGGAGCGAGAGAAAAGAGGCCGCCCGACCGCACGCCAGCCAGCTGGCCGGCCTGATCCACACACTAAACTAAACACAGTTGAGTGTTTTCGAAATGAGCGTTGATCTTTTCCAAAGAACCACACATAACACAAGTAAAGGCCAATCTTCAGCGCTCAAAGTGCCTCTGATTCTGATGTTGCACGACCGCGACGGCGGCGGACTGAGTTCGGGCGAAAGTTACAAAGACATGCGACGCCCAGAGTTCCAGTTGGCCAAAAGTTTAGCGGCCAACGGCTACTTCGTGCTGGTGGCCGATCTATTCGGCGAAAAGACAGAGAAATACGAAGGCCTTGATGTAGTTGGTTTTAACGAAGAGGCCGGAAGGCACCGTCAAGCTCAGTACCAGAAGTTACTGAAGGACAGGGTCGAGCTGAACCGACGTATTGATCTGGCCTTGACCATGTTCGAGTTGGACAAGTCGCCGCTGCAACTAAAACACGCCGACCTTGCTCAAGTATCTGTTTATCTCTTCCAATTATTGGCCTAGTCCTTTGTGTATCGAGCTTGACTTAAGGCAAGAATGCACAAAAGAGTAGCAAGAATGTGCCATATTTCAGCTTTTTTACCTTTCTTTCCCTATATCATGTTGCCATAGACTTAAGGAATCAACGGCAGCAGCTATATTCCCAAAGACAGATTGAATATCCCGCTCAAAAATCAGGTTGCGCTGCAATAAAGCGCATGTGCAATTACCGGAGGGGTCGCGAATTTCCCGAGCCGTCCGGAAATTTTGGTGCAGCGCATCGACACTCAGCCGGCCGCTGAGTGACACATTTTTGCTACTCTTTTATGCATTCTTGCTTAAGGTTGTGCCTTTTCACATACTTTTGCCTTATCAAATTGAATTGCAATAATTTTAATTACGTTCAACTTGCCTCTTAACATGAGTAGAGTTGCAAATTACGTGTGCAGAGTGAGAGATGTTTAGGTGGTGGTGGTTGGTCTGGGCTTCGGTGGAATGGCAGCACTGGACTTGGCCCGCACCAAGCCAACCAGATTCAAGGGGGTGGTCAGTATGCACGGAGATTTGAATGCTCTCAGTCCTCCCGCCAAGCTGCAGTCAGTTCAACCCAAAATTCTCGTCTTCCACGGTGGTCGGGGGAACGATACTTCTGCCGAACAGGTTTCTTTCTCTTCTCTCCTCACAATTTCAATGTCCTTACCGGAAACAACTTCATCTACCCTTGCTTTCTGCTGTCATATCTTGCGGCGGTAGAGTGGATTTGTGTTTTAGCTGAGCAAGTTGCGAAGCGAAATGAACGACCTGCGGGCAGACTGGGCGATGCACGTGCTAGGCAATGTGGGCGAGAGGTACTACCAGAACCAGGACGGAGAAGAGGCTGCTCTCAGTATGCAGCGCACCAGTCAATTGCTACTGCGATTTGTGAAACGAGTCACTACTCCTGTCTAGACATCTGTTGCCTCTTGCTTAGACCGGCTAACATTCAATAAACTGCTGCAAAACTGGTAAAACAGTCCATCTAGCCAAACAAAATGACGTATCTTTATTTTATCATCATTCATGGTCTGCCCAACCAACACCTGCTGTTTTCGGTGTTTCTGTTCTTTCTTACTGGACCTGGGCAAAGGTGGCTGGTCAAGTCAACGGGTTCCGCTACTGACACTCGAGCCACCGGTTAAACCGCGCGCCTTTGTCTCACAACGATTACCTGATAAAATACCTACGGTGCCGAGAGCATTGCGTTAATTAGTGTTTCATTTCAAGTGTATAACATTTTTTGTCTAATTTTTGGGTTAGTAGGTGAGTGAGTGACGTGTAGCTGGCGGAATCAGAGAAGGTCAGAAATAGAGTTATTATGATTAGTTATCGGTAAACATCGGTTTTGTCGGTCCCTCAGCGGCCGGCGCATTAGGCACATGCTCTGATCTTAGCGCGCGCGCGAGCGGCCGGCCGACCAGGCCAGCGCCGAGAGGCCGGTTACAATACATTACATTGCCGCATTAATCCTGCCGGCATCCTTGGGATACGTAAGACAACAGTTAGCTCAGAAAATATCTTGCGGGTTTCCGGTGACCACGTTTGGGTACTTAAAGCAACAATTAGCTCCGATCGGAACGGTCACTCCAACCCACCACTGCTTGACTATGTCAGCCCCTTTGCTTCAACATATTCGGCAGTTTTACACAGGCCGGCAACATCAACTGATCTGTGCTGGTTCTCCAAAGTGTTATGTTCTGTGCCAGAACCCAAAGGAGCATGTCACTTGTCAATGTCATGTCATCTTCTTTATGACTATACTACAACTCCGGAGCGTGCCCTATAAATATAATGATACTATGATTAGGGACCGGCACGCGAAAATTCAAAATGCTCCTAGGCGAAATTCGGCTTCAGAATTGAAAAGCGCACAATTTATACAGTCTAACAAAACAAACCGGAACGGAATTGGTTGGATAATAAGCGAGTTATGACCGTTTAACTGCGTCACCCAGCGTGCCACCTTTTCTTCCTAGAAAGTTGACCGCAGCGTGCATACCGATGACCGATGTACTTTATCAGACTGTCACTCGTAAACCCCTGCGCCGATTCTGATGGGACCGGTGTCATTCTAATCGCAATGCGATTTTCTTTTACATTTTTTATATACCAAGACTGTAGGACTGCGTCTACCACCTTTATATACCGAACAAACACCTTGGTAGCTCGAACTAGAACTGAATAGTAGAGTGTGAACTGGTATTCCTGTGTTTTCCAGGTACATTTGTATATGTAACAGCGGGGCTGGGGTTCTGCTCCCCTCCCACCGACTTGGGCCAACCCCCCCCCCCCGATAGGGGAGCACCCCCCATCAAAACCATCTTTTCCACTCTCCCTCTCCGATGTTTCTGGCACAATTCTTTTACAGTTTCAGACACTACACTTACAGTTTCAGACAAGGATGAGCTGCTACAATACATGTAACAGGTGGTCTGCCCCCCCACCCGAAATATTACAGACCCCCCCGGATTGGCTCCCTACTTCCTCAGATTTGTACTTTGGTGAGAAACTCCGGATCAGGTGTAGCGCGGGGGAATCAGGAACCGATCCCAAACAAAAATTAATGTTTTTGATCATTATTAATTATAAATTAACATGATTTATCGATAAATATCGATTATCGATTAATTTTGGAAACATTCCAAAATCGCTCAAAATGGTCGTGTTGTATATCATTTGAAAGCCCTTCGCCTGGCGAGTCTAATGATCACTACATCAACATAGGGCAAGCCCCGGGGGCCTGTTTTGCCAAATATATAAGTACCCCTAGAGGCGCATCAGTATAGGCAGGCTCTGGAGGGCCTGTTTTCATACATGGGCTGGGGGTGTGGGGGTATACCCCTCGCCGGCCAATACCCCCCTCGGCCGGCCATAGCCCCTCCCCACCACCCTTCCAGACGGAGAAAATTTTCGCTTATTTAAGGCAAAATAGGCGTTTTTGGCCTTTTTGGACCCCCCATACCCCCCTCCGGATTTTTCCGACCCATGTATGCCTGTTTTCCAAATATAAAAATACCCCTGGAGCATAATATATGGGCCGGAAAAATCCGGAGGGGGGTTAGGGGGGTTGAGACCTCGGGGGGGGGGGGTCCCCCCCGAAAAAAGGCCGAAAAACGTCTATTTTGCCTTAAATAAGCGAAAGTTTCCTCCCGCCGGGCGGGGGGGGGGGGTGGGGGGTATGGCCGGCCGAGGGGGAGGGGGATACCCCTTACCCCGGCCCATGTATGCCATACATGGGCCGGAAAAATTCGGAGGGGGTAGGGGGGTTTGAAACCTCGGGTGGGGGGTCCCCCTGAAAAAAGGCCAAAAAACGCCTATTTTGCCTTAAATAAGCGAAAATTTATGGGTATGGCATACATGGGGTATGGCCGGCCGAGGTGGGTCAATGAGGGGTAAGGCGGGCCGAGGGGGGTATGGCCGGCCGAGGGGGAGGGGTATACCCCCCTTACCCCGGCCCATGTATGCCATACATGGGCCGGAAAAATTCGGAGGGGGTAGGGGGGGGTTGAAACCTCGGGTGGGGGGTCCCCCCGAAAAAAGGCCAAAAAACGCCTATTTTGCCTTAAATAAGCGAAAATTTATGGGTATGGCATACATGGGGTATGGCCGGCCGAGGGGGTACATGAGGGGTATGGCCGGCCGAGGGGGAGGGGTATACCCCCTTACCCCCGGCCCATGTATGCCCTAGGGGTATGCATCAGTACAGACAGGACACGCTCCTGAGGGCTTGTTTTCCAAATATAAAAATACCCCTAGGGGTATGCATCAGTATAGCGCACGTTCCGGAGTTGTATAGTCATAAGAAAGTTAATTAATTAATATCTAGTCCATTTCTGACCTTCCCTGATTCCCCCTCCCCAGCTACACCTAACCCTATCCGACTTTCGTTCGTTACTGGATTACCTTCCGTGCCTGTTTGCGTTGGAATATGCAGCTCAAATTTGGGCAAAAAATATCTTTAACACTTATGAATAAACGCTGAACATTTGAAGGAATTCCACTGACATATAAATGAAAACGAATTATATGAAGTTAACTCGAATAAGCGATTACAGGTTTTTCCGCTTTTGTACCATATTTATTGACTACACACGTTAAGCCTGAGCAGGATTCACCTTATATTGATTAGCAGAGTATTTTAACGACCTCATCAACTTTAACCCAATTTCCGGGATCTTTTACTAACCTAGGACGCCAAATCTGAGTGATTTTAGTAAGAGCAACACCTAAACTAAAATTTAAGCGGGCGCACCTTTTTTATTTGTTCTTTGTTTAAGAGCAAACTTTCGTTTTCTGAAAAAATACCGATTCTGCCTATGCTTAACCATGTAAAATTTCAATCTGATTTCCGGGATCTTTGGCTGCATCGATGCCGAAAAAAAATGGCTCAAACGAAAGATGATCAATGCCTCTTTAATACCGTCGGGCGCACCTTTTGAGATCATAAACTTTTTTATACACTGACGCTGTTTTTCCACTTATTTTAGCCGAAAACAACCGCAGCTTAGCGTATAGCAAGGTTGATTCTTACTCGAGGTAATGCCGTTATGCGGCAGTGGAATTGGGGTGTCGCTCCGTTCAAACCCTTCATTAGAACGGACATGACCTTTCGTGAGCGAGAACGAGATCGCGACCTGCGTACGGAGCTTGAGCAGCGTCGGAAGAACGGTGAACGGAACTTGGTAATTAGGAATGGTCGAATTATTGAGAAGCGGTCAAACTAAGTAAGTCCAACCAAGGAGGTACCCAGTTGTTTGCTCGGTTTCTGTTATTTAATGCTAGAAGCATCAAAAATAAACAGATAGACCTATTATTCGAGTGTACGAGCAATCTGGATACGATTTTGGCTGTGACTGAGACATGGCTTGACTGTGATGTAGGTGACGAATTTTTTGCACTAATCTCACTGTCGCATCATTATGTAAGGTCGGACAGAACTGGTGGTGGCAGGGTCCGTGGCGGGGGTGTTCTTTTACTAATACCAAAATGTTATAATTTTGTGCTAATTGAACAACATGGTTCAGAGTACTACGAGTGCATCTGGGTAGATCTTTACTGGCCCGGAAGTAAATTGCCGTTTTTACGGCTAGCGTTATATTATCGAACTAATGGAGCGAACATTCACCTCTCTACAAATGCTCTTGTTGACCATGCCAGAGGTTTTTGTCATACTACAGTGCCTGTGCTATTTTTGGGGGACTTTAATTATCCTGAAATTAAATGGGATGGGTTTGAGGGAATGCTTCCACCATCTGAACAATTATTTTGTGAATTTACCTTGGAACAGGGTTTTGAGCAGTATGTTCATAGAAAAACGCACTATTTGGGTAATATCCTTGATTTAGTGTTCTGTAATGAGCCAGGGTTGGTTTATAGTATCGATATAGATGAACCGTTTGCTAATTCCGATCATTATAAAGTAGTAGGTAATATGGGACCTTTTCATTATAACACTAATATGTCCAAGAAAAAGTTCTTCCGTAATTTCGCAAAGGCGCATTATGAGTCTATTTTTCAGTATCTAGACCATATTGACTGGTTTGAGTTGTTTGATGGATGTGCAAACGTGGACCAGTTTTGGGATGTTTTTCTGAGACATTTAAATAAGTGTATTGAGTTATTTGTACCCTTGTGTGAGGTTCCTCACAAACACTATTCACCCTTCTCTTTCGGTACTCGAATCTCTCACAAGCAGGTAAAGAAATTGCATTATTTGTACAAAAGAAACCCAACAGACGAACACCGTCAAAACTGGTTACGAGCAGCATCTCAGTTTCGTAGACTCAAACGGCGAGATATTCATGAAGAAGAGCATTCTGTACTAAACTCCAAATCAGACCCTAAATTCTGGTCTTTTGTACGCTCTCGTTTATCGTGTAAATCACAAATTCCAGCTCTAGTCACAGAAGAAAATCGAGTTTTGATTGATTCTAAAGAAAAAGCAGAAGAGTTCAACGGGTTTTTTACATCAGTCTTTACATATGACGATGGAGTGAAATTGCAAATAGAGCCAGAAAGAGTGGAACAAAAATTATCAAACATTGATTTTGATGTGCAGACTATTTTTGACCACATTATCAGGTTGTCTCCAAAGAAATCATGCGGAACAGACTGTATTCCTCAATTTTTTGTTCGTAATTTGGCAGCAGTCTTAGCTAAACCATTAGAAAGGGTTTTTGGTTTTTCTTTTGCATCCAGATCTGTACCAAAGCAATGGAAGGTATCAAAAATTATTCCGCTTCACAAAAAGGAATCCGTGTCCAAGGTAAAAAATTACAGGCCCATTAGTTTACTTTGTACTTGTAGTAAAGTTATGGAGTCTATTGTTAGAGAACGTTTAGTTAATCATCTAAAGCATAATCGAATTATAACAGAAGCTCAACACGGCTTTTTATCAAAACGTTCAACGGTCACACAACTCTTATTGTGTTTAAACGACTGGACAAAAGCTGTGGATGATTGTTTAACAGTTGACGTCATTTATTTAGATATTGCAAAAGCTTTTGATTCTGTCTCTCATAGTAAGCTTATTCAAAAATTACAGGCGGTCGGTATTTCGGGTACTATGCTGGCTTGGTTATCAAACTACTTAGAGGATCGTCAACAATATGTGTGCTTGGACAGTAATGTTTTGTCTGGTCTTAAATCTGTTACGTCAGGAGTTCCACAAGGTAGTCTTTTAGGTCCAATACTCTTTTTGATTTACATAAACGATTTAGTATCGGTTCTTAAAAATTCCAAGATTAAATTGTATGCTGACGATGCTAAAGTGTATTTCTCTGTTCCTAGAAATACAGTAAATCAAGGACTCTTAGAGGATCTAAGAAACGTTTATGCCTGGTCTTATCGAATGCAGTTATCAGTCGCCTTACAGAAATGCTCAGTCTTGCATTTGGGGTATGGTAATGCTCATACAGAATATCTCATTGGTGATACACAACTTCCTGCTGTATCATCTGTTGCGGATTTAGGAGTGATAATTTCGAAAGATCTTAAATTTTCTATTCACTGTAAGTAAGCAAGTTGCGGCGAAAGGTTTTCAGCTTGTAAATTTAATTTACAGAACTTTTGTAACTAGAGATAAAGATTTTCTAGTTCAGATGTTCAAAACTTACGTCCGGTCGAAACTTGAATATGCTACAGAAGTGTGGAATCCTTATTTAATTAAGGACACAGAGTTAATTGAGCGTGTGCAACGTCTCTTCACCCGTAGGTTACCCGGAATGGAGGCGCTAAGCTATGTAGATAGACTTAGGGTTCTGAAATTGCAGTCACTTGAAGAACGTCGTTTGATTAAAGATCTGGTTATGGTGTACAAGATTATTTATGGTCGAGTGGATGTTCCTTTTGACAGTTTCTTTCAGTTTGCTAGGGTTCAAGGTACTCGAGGTAACTGCCTTAAGCTGTATGTTCAATTTTCGCGTACAGATGCACGTAAGTATTACTTTGCTAACCGTGTTGTTTCGATTTGGAACGACTTACCTGAACATGTTGTAACTAAACGTACTGTTGGTTCTTTTAAACAAGGTTTGCTTTCTCTAGAGTGGGGTAATTATTTACGGAGCCGTTATGTAACTGGTTTATCTTGAACACGCTTATGGTGGGTGAGTAGCCGGTCAATCGGCCCTGCCTACCTCCTTCTGTCCGGCCAAGTGATTGGTTGGACTGTGTTTGTTTTTAACAACCATATTTTTGTGTTGATAAAGTTAAAGTTAAAGTTATTTGGGTGAATAGTTATGTTAAAATAATCAAAACAAAAAACCATAAAAAAAGAACGCGCTTTTCTAGCCGCATTTTTTTAAAAAACATGATTTTGATCCCCGCGACACCAGTGTGGTGAAAACGTGCGAAGAAAATTAGGCACGCGGAACGGCGCAAAATTGGCCGCCGTTGCCGGTCCCTACTATGATGCGTCTCTAGTCTAGGGGTACTTTTATCTTTGGCTAAACAGGCCCGCCGTTGCCGGCCCTATGCTCATGTAGTGATCATTAGACTCGCCAAGCGAAGGGCTTTCAAATGATGTATGACATGACCATTTTAGACGATTTTGAAATTTTGGAATTTTGCCAAAAAAATAATCGATAGTCGATATTTATCGATATAATTCGTTAACTTATAATTAATTATGATAATTAAACACATAAAATTTCTGTTTGGGATCGGTTCCTGATTTCCCTCCCAGCTACACCTGACCTGATCCTGCTTCCTTATCCTTACACAAAATTAAATATTGATTATGTCGAATACCCCTTCAGAAAAATATTATTTTTCAATTTCAACTTTCTCCCACCTTAAAATCTTAGTAACCCCCAAGGTTAAACCCCCTTTACTACCCGAAAGCTCTTATACAGTCCAGTCAGCCAGTTAACAGTGTTAACTTAACACCGTTTATGTACCGGCACCAAATACCGTTGGTTCGGGGACTGTGGTGGTACCATATATGGTACCCTACCCATGACCATGGGTGCAGGTACCATATATGGACGAAATTTGAATGAAGTGGTACCACACCATGTACCGGTACACAGTTACCAATTCGAAGGTAGGGGTACCATATATGGTACTGGCAGCTTATATGGTACCGATACCACACATGGGCGGGAAAAATCTGGAGGGGGCTCAGTAGACCTCAGGGAGTCCCGAAAAAAGGCCAAAAAACGCCTATTTTGCCTTAAATAAGCGAAAATTTTCTCCCTTGGAGGGAGGGGGTCGGGAAGAGGGGCTATGGCCGGCCGAGCGGATGGTATTGGCCGGCGAAAGGAGGGGTAAACCCCACCCTAACTCCCGCGGCCCATGTATGACCTTTAACATCGGTACCATATATTGTACCATCACCACAGGCCTCGAATGTGGGGTACCATCATCATACATGTAACAGGTCATCCGCCGATGGGAGAGGGGGAGTAGGGGGTCTGCGTCGGCCGGGGGGGTCTGAGCCAAAATTTTGGGAGGGGGGTAGGGCACTAAAAAACGCTCAAAAATAAAAAAAATCGCAATTTTTGGGCTAAAAATCGCTAATTTAGGCTGAAATCATACATGGGCCGGGGGGTAAGGGGGGTATACCCTCCCCCTCGGCCGGCCATACCCCCCTCCCCCACCCCACCCAGCCGGAGGAAATTTTCGCTTATTTAAGGCAAAATAGGCGTTTTTTGGCCTTTTTTCGGGGACCCCCCCCCCCCCCGAGGTCTCCAACCGCCCTACCCCCCTCCGGATTTTTCCGGCCCATGTATGGCTGAAATACAGCTAAAAAGTGCTGTTTTGCAGGCGATTTTGGCAATTTTTGTGTCTGGAATTCTAAAAAATTGCAAAAATTTGCTCAAAAATTTACTTGCCAGAAAAATCGGAGGGGCGGTCGGCGAAATCGTCTCGGGGGGGTCCCCATCCGGGGGGTCTGGCCTAAGTCGGGTGGGGGCAAACCCCCCTGTTACATGTATGACCATCATGCATGTAACAGGTCGTCCGCCGATGGGGGAGGGTCTGGCGCCGGCCGGGGGTCTGAGCCAAATTTGGGGGGTAGGGCACTAAAAAGCGTTTAAAAATCGAAAAAATCGTCATTTTGGGCTAAAAATCGCCTTTTTGTAATTTTTTTGTCGCCAGCGAAATCATCTCGCGCGGCGTTTTGGGCGCGTTTCGCACTTTAAACGAGTTTTTCTACAGAAAAGTCCCAAGGCGATCTTTTTCCACAAAATTCTACACACAATTCTACAAAATTTTCCATTATCTTAATGAACATTGCACCGATCTGTGAAGAATTTATCAAAAAAACATTCAAATCGGTTTAGATAGATTTGGGCTTGCCACAGTAAAATAATCTGCTAGGTTGTTTTTGGCACACCCTGTAATTCAGAATCGGAACTAATCGGTTGCGTAAATTCTTTTTTGGCATTGACTTGCATTTTTACCATTAACGAACAGTAGCTTTTTAGCAAACAAACGCTAGAGAAGAAGGAGGAGCAGACGGTTTCCAAGTGTCTTCAGTTGGCGTCTGAAAGTGCTTTCTTTCTCAAGTGTTCTGTGTACTTTCCGGTTCTCAATGTCACTTCCAACGTTTCGATGCGTCGAATGCGGACAAATCGAGGGTATACACTGACCTTGCTGTTTCGCTTTTGCTCAGTCCGATCACCTAGCTCATTAGGTCCGGCGTCACTGTACAGGGTGGTTCACATGTCCCACGGGGTTTCACAAGCTCACAACCTTTTTGCTTGAGGACCGAGTCCGCTGATTTTTGGATATGATACATGGACTTACTTCGCATTTACCTTAAAAAGCTTTGTTAGAATGCACGTGTACACCACAAATAGCAGTACTAACCCCGAAGGGCCACATGCAAGGCAATCACCACCCGGGGACGAACCCCACTATGTGTCATACGCTGACCGCATGACTTGTTTAAATTTCAGCTTGTTTCATAACGAAATGCCTGAAAACGAGCGGTTCTACCCCAAACTGAAATTTTTATGATTGGCGTTAAAAATATTTGGCTATTGTGCGATTAGGGTATTGTTTGGGTGTTGATGACATTCTTAAACCACAGTAGATTGACGCTTCACTCGGTTGTACATAGGGTTGTAAGGCCCCCTGCACATCAGATGGGATACCAACAGCGACTGCAGAAACTTATCTAAACCAGTGTTGGTCACGTTGAACTGCAAAACTAGCGATATAGTGCATGGAATTTTGCTGAAATTTGAAGTAATAAAATGCTAAGTATGTTCACGTATCCATACATGTAACAGGGGGATTTGCCCCCACCCTACTTAGGCCAGACCCTCCGGATGGGGACTTTTTGGCGATTTTTAACCAAAAAATCGCGATTTTTTCGGTTTTTGGGCGTTTTTTAGTGCCCAACCCCTCTCCCAAAATTTTGGCTCAGACCCCTCAACCCCCTCCCCCCTTCGGCCGATGCCCTGTTACATGTATGCAGGTATCATATCCAAAATCAGCCGAATTGGTCCACAAACAAAAAAGTTGTGAGCTTGCGAAACCCTGCGGAATATGTAAATCATTCTCTACATTTACATCTTAACTTTACCTGTTGTTGTTCAGATCTTTCTGGCTTTTTCAAAGAAGCTTATAGCACTTAGTTACACCATTGTCGGTTGGCCATTATTGATTGTTTTCTCATTTTTTGTTTATTTTACTTCCTATCTCTACTTTTTTAGTTTACTTTACTTACAATGCATGTGTACACCACAGACACAGAAATAACCCTGAAGGGCCACATGCAAGGCAATCACCGGGGTCGAACGCCACTATGTGTCTCACGCTGGCCCGCATGGGAGCCGACATTGCTCACCACTACGGCACAGACGCAGACACAAAAATCATGTACATTTGTTGTCGAAAAAGAACGAGCATAAGCAGGCGGCTTTCTCTCATCTGCACTGTACTTGTACAATACACGACATCAACAGTTTCTGTCAATCAATGTTTATGCCGTCTGCTCTACACCAGTAAACTAAGTAAGTCTGTGGCTTCAGACAGTGTGTCTGAGCTGCGAGCCCACGTCAGTATGGTTCACTGTGCGTATCTGCCCTACCAGTGCGATCTGTGCGCTAGTTGCATACCCAAACGCACCACCTATTTGGCTACTGAGGAGAGTCTGCAGCAACACATGCGCTCCTTGCACAACTGCACGCATTTCAAGTGCATCTACCATCTGGATCTCGAGAAACGCGATCAGCTTGAGAGCCTTATGAAGCTGTGTTTCGGCAAAGATGCTGTAAACCTCTAATTTTTAGTTGGAGTCACTAGTCTAAGCTTGCCTGGTCTAGCATTCAGTTAGCAGTGTTACGCCGGAAGCTGCTTCCAGCTTCTCTGTACCAAGTGCAGAAGTGTGTGGCCCTGCAAGTGTTGCCTCTGCCAGCTCTGTACCTCCAACTATTGATCTGAAGCTTGAAGCTGATTTGGTGGAGCCCGCACCTGTAGCTGTGGATGCTCAAAATCGGTAAACTTTGCACTTTTCCCTATTAGCACAGGCAGCCACTTCATGCCATATAAAGCATCGGTTTTATTATAAGGTATTAGTAGCGTCGTGTTCCACTTTCCTTTGTTCCACTTTCCTCCACCCATATCTCTTATGGGCAGACCGTGCAGCAATTGGTGCACGCGACAATTTTTCATCACGCATTTGCCGATCAGCTTCGCACGGATTCATCACGCAAAGTTCGATCAGCTTCGCATTTGCGTTATGGGGCCGGCGCAGCCATAACTCATTTTCATCACGCACTTTGTGTTGGCTGTTTGCTACAGCGTAGAGCATTACCAGGTATTCAAAGTGGCTGCCAGTAAAAAAGTGCGTGATGAAAAACCTCATCACGCACCGGAGTGATGACTCAACGCAGCGAATATACTGAAAAATAGAGCAGGTGGGATAACCCCAAACCCCTAGTACATGTAGGTAAGCAGGTGATGAGTGAACAGTTTCAGTTGTCAGTTGTGCTGGACTGAGCTGGGCTTTGAGTACCAATTTGCCACTGCACCGAGCCGACGCGACCACATCTGGGAGCACTTTGTAGCGGCAAACCCTTCCATTGCACCGTCGGCAGCAATTCAGTCCCTGTCCAAGGAAGGACGACTGCAATTGCTGAAGATGAAGACACACTGCTTTCCTGCTCAGTGCCAGTTCAGTTCAGAAGGAGCACCAACTGTGTCAGTCAGTATGGCTGAGGTGAAGAAAGAGTCAAACGGATCTGCAAGTAAAACTCTGTCCCCGGTTCTGCCTGAGGACGATTACGAGCAAACTGAATTCATTGACTACTGTCGCATTTGCAAGTGTCGCTTAAGCAGCGGTCGGCAGCCGATAGATGAGTTTCGTCGACTCGGACATGTCTTCAGGTAATCAAACTCTCTCTACACTATTAGCTCTTGGCATTATTTGGTCGCTTTTCTACAGCCTGACCCACTGGAATTAAAACAATCCTTTTTGCTGACATTTTCACTACCAAATAATGACATTTGAAAACTCTTCATTGGCTGCAATATTGTTGGAATGGCGACCATTTGAAATTATTTAGAAAACTCGAAAAAGGCTAGGCTCAATTGGATTCAAAAACTCGAATTAGGTGCAAATGAGCTCAGAACAGCATATTTTAACCTATTTTAGCGATAAATAAACCTAACAACTTTAATTTTAGTAGAAAGGATCGGACTATTTCGCATCCCCTCAGCCCCAATCAGCCGCCGCTACACCCCCTCCCGCTCAGCCCCCTCAAGATTTGAAAATTTACCACCCCCTCAGCCGAAATGCAGCCTTATGTCTGGCTAGGCTGTCGTTTTTTTGGTTAGTAAAAAGCTAAATCTAAAGAACTCGCATACATAGTTGCACTTATCTTGAGGGGGCTGAGCGGCAGGGGCTGTAGCGGCGGCTGATTGGGGCTGAGGGGATGCGAAATAGTCCGATCTTTTCTACTAAAATTAAAGTTGTTAGGTTTATTTATCGCACCGTAAGGCGTTGCGGGTGGCCCTGACACCACCTGCGTCGGTTTTGCGAGAGGAGTGCCGAAGCATTCTGTGGCCCGGGACAGACCTTGACTACAGAGTCCCTTGTTTAGCTTCCCACCAGACGGTCGTGTTGATTCATGTACTTGCCATCACTGGGTTCGGTGGCCTGGGTTGGGCTTTGCTAAGTCTGATTGCAGTTGGACTGGTTTCATACATGTGCATGGTCGGCGGCTCAGGGAGGGACGACCCGGTCTCCGTGCGTAGTTGCCTTGATATAGGTGCAAAATTTCGGTGGGAAATTCAAAATTTGGCGGGAAATTTGAATGTTCGCCCTGAATTTTGGCGGGAAATTTGATTTTCTTCCAAAATTTTGGCTAAAAACACGAAATTTTCGGTTAAAATTCAAAAATTTTCGGCTAAAATCAAATTTTCGACAAAATTGCCAAAAAAAAATCCACTTTTCTGATAGAAACATTGCCAAAAAATCGAAATTTTCCAGGAAAAATTGAAAAAATTTCGGGTTTGGTGCGTAGTTGCCTGGAGGAAGGGTGCGTAGTTGCCAAAATTGATTTCTGTGGCTTAAAAACGCATCTGGAGGCTTTCTAGCAGCCTCTAGCAACGTTTGGTAGATTTTCATTTTCGTCCCCCCCCTGTCCCCCCTGGGCACCCCCCATGCACATGTATGACTGGTTTCGAACCCACTACAAGCGCTAGGGATGCAGGGGCAGGCAGGGACTCAAGACAGCCAGCTAACCACTGAGCCAATTTAGCCACAGACTTTTTGGTTAGGACTGTACAATAACAAAAATACAGGGTGTATCGAAAAATGAAAACGTTTCATGGTTCATACGGGTCAGGGAAAAGTCAGGGAATTTCAGATCTATCAGGGAAAATTATAGGGATTCTTTTAAATTTTTTCACCCTGGTTGGTCAGCAGCCCAACCAGGCCTCGTCAAACTCAAACTGTTAAGAGTCAGTCTCTGATTCGATCGAGTCTCCGCCCTTATCCCTATGTCAAGTTGAAAATCGAACTTTTGCGTAGAGACCTGTGCGTTGGTGTATTAAGAGGCATTCATGAGTTATGTTAAACCTGCAAAGGGTTTATGGATTTGACGCTCCATTCCCGAGATACAACCCGCCAAAAATCGGCCCGCTTAACTATGGGACCAAAATTCTCAACTCGAATTTCTTTTGTACCAATAAGAGTTGGGACTAAAAAATTAGGGACTTTAGGTAACTTTTTGAGTAGTTTGGAAATTTTTGGTCCAAAATTATTTTTGAGTAAAAATTTTTTGCGACCACCTTTGGCCGGCCTAGCTCGTCTGGAACCCCCCTACACAGTTTTTTTTTATTTCAGGATTTTTGTAGCGCTATCAATTTGCCAGACTATGGTGTAAAGCATTTTGGGCTGCGACCCGACATTCGTGAGATATTCGCATCGAATGGCCAAAACTATGCAGAATTTGCTAGTTTTGCAGTACACAAAAGCTATGATGCCGGATTACTTTCATTATAATGAGAGTTGGGACTATAAAATTGGGGTTTTTAGGTAACTTTTTGAGTAGTTTAAGAATTTTTGGTCCAAAATTATTTTTGAGTAAAAAAAATTTTTTGCGACCACCTTTGGCCGGCCCTAGCTCGTCTGGAACCCCCTACACAGTTTTTTTATTTCAGAATTTTTGTAGCGCTATCAATTTGCCAGACTTTGGTGTAAAGCATGTTGGACTGCGACCCGACATTCGTGAGATATTCGCCTCCGAATGGCCAAAACCGTGCAGAATTTGCTAGTTTTGCAGTACACAAAGCTACGGTTTTGGCCATTCGGAGGCGAATATCTCACGAATGTCGGGTCGCAGCCCAAAATGCTAAACAACCAAGTCTGGCAAATCGATAGCGCTACAAAATTCTGAAATAAAAAAACCTGTGTAGGGGGGGGTTCCAGGCGAGCTAGGGCCGGCCAAAGGTGGTCGAAAAAAAAATTTTTACTCAAAAATAATTTTGGACCAAAAATTCTTAAACTACTCAAAAAAGTTACCTAAAATCCCAATTTTATAGTCCCAACTCTTATTATAATGAAAGTAATCCGGCATCGTAGCTTTGTGTACTGCAAAACTAGCAAATTCTGCAAGGTTTTGGCCATTCGGAGGCGAATATCTCACGAATGTCGGGTCGCGGCCCAAAATGCTTTACACCAAAGTCTGGCAAATTGATAGCGCTACAAAATTCTGAAATAAAAAACTGTGTAGGGGGGGTTCCAGACGAGCTAGGGCCGGCCAAAGGTGGTCGCAAAAAAATTTTTCCTGAAAAATAAGTTTGGACCAAAAATTCTTAAACTACTCAAAAAGTTGCCTAAAATCCCCAATTTTATAGTCCCAACTCTCATTATAATGAAAGTAATCCGGCATCATAGCTTTGTGTACTGCAAAACTAGCAAATTCTGCATCGTTTTGGCCATTCGGATGCGAATATCTCACGAATGTCGGGTCGCAGCCCAAAATGCTTTACACCATAGTCTGGCAAATTGATAGCGCTACAAAATCCTGAAATAAAAAAACTGTGTAGGGGGGTTCCAGACGAGCTAGGGCCGGCCAAAGGTGGTCGCAAAAAAAATTTTTACTCAAAAATAATTTTGGACCAAAAATTCTTAAACTACTCAAAAAGTTACCTAAAATCCCCAATTTTATAGTCCCAACTCTCATTATAATGAAAGTAATCCGGCATCATAGCTTTGTGTACTGCAAAACTAGCAAATTCTGCATCGTTTTGGCCATTCGGATGCGAATATCTCACGAATGTCGGGTCGCAGCCCAAAATGCTTTACACCATAGTCTGGCAAATTGATAGCGCTACAAAATCCTGAAATAAAAAAACTGTGTAGGGGGGTTCCAGACGAGCTAGGGCCGGCCAAAGGTGGTCGCAAAAAAAATTTTTACTCAAAAATAATTTTGGACCAAAAATTCTTAAACTACTCAAAAAGTTACCTAAAATCCCCAATTTTCTAGTCCCAACTCTTATTGGTACAAAAGAAATTCGAGTTGAGAATTTTGGTCCCATAGTTAAGCGGGCCGATTTTTGGCGGCTTGTATCTCGGGAATGGAGCGTCAAATCCATAAACCCTTTGCAGGTTTAACATAACTCATGAATGCCTATTAGTACACCAACGCACAGGTCTCTACGCAAAAGTTCGATTTTCAACTTGACATACCAAGACTCGATCGAATCAGAGACTGACTCTTAATTCCTGTTAATTTTATGGGACGGGGGTTTTGGCCGGCGAGAGGGTATAGCCGGCCCCGGCCCATGTCCCTTTTGGTATTGAAAAACAGACAGGCTTTACAGAAAACGCGAAGTTAGTGGACAAAAATACATTGCAGGTTTTCTTTTGATTGTCAATTTCAGCTTTCACATGTCTGTCGGGCATAGACTTTGGACCATTGGACTTGTACTTTACTGAAATAATGCTAGTACACTATAACCGATAACTTTCGATATCACTGCAGTCGTTTTAGATGAGTAAACAGCAACAATTCGGCTATTGTTTCAGACACATGAAGAGGAAGTTGTTTGCGTGCGGCCGGTGCGAGTTTACCTGCTTCCACCGGAGCAACATACAGCGCCACACACAAAAGTCTCACAGGCAAATGAAGCCCATCTACAAGGACCTCATAGAAACCTGCCCAGACCAAGTGGAATACTGGATGGTCAAGTGTTTCGGTGCCGACCACTCCGCTCACAACACCCTGCCCTGCCCTCTCTGTCTGCGCAAATTCTCCAGTGAGCGAGCCCTTCAAACGCACACCAGCTTTGCTCACAACAAGTCCACTCTGCACTCGAGCAGATGTAAGTTGTTGGGCTAATTTCTCTCCCAGGCAATATCTGTTGGGTGTGCCAGAACAACAGCCCAGCCGATCTTTTACTCTTTGAAACCGTAAATCTCAACCGATTTGAATGAATCTTTTTAAATGAAAGACAAATAAATCTTGAAAGATTGTTAAAATTTTCATTAAGATGCTCTGCTTGGTTCCAGAGATATTTGCTCTCAAAATCAAGACACTGATTTGGCAATGAACAAGAGTGATTTCTATTACTCCGTTGCACTTTGTAATAAAACAGATTTCTACATACAGCTAAGGGCTAAGGTCACGAGGCTTTACTGGTGACATACGCACTTGGTTACTTCACCAGTAATAAAGTCTCGTAACCCCCAGCAGTAGGAATCTGCTTTATTATGAAGTGCAACCGAATCGCTCTTGCTTGTTCATTGCCAAAGTCTGTTTTGATTTTGAGCGTAAATATCTCTGGAAGTATGCTGAGTGTCTATCTTGATATAATTTCACCAATATTTCAAGAATTTATCTATCTTTCATTTAAGAAAGATTCATTCAAATCGATTGAGATTTACAAAAGTAAAAAATATGCGGGCTTGTATTAGCACACCCTGTGTTAGTTTCTTTGGTAGGTGTTAGCCAGGTCTTAACTTATTGTCAGTGTGTCTGTTCTACTGTACATAGATTTGCTGTGTAGCGTGGCTGTCCAACACAGTCAGTTGTGAGGAGTGCCAAGTGTCAGTGCCTCGGGGTAGCGCGCTCTACCATGTGGCCGAACACCATCAGCAGGAGAATCTGGTCTTGTGTCCGGTTTCTTCATGCAGCTTCGGATCAAGGTGGCGTCCGGAAGTAGTCAGACGTCACTTGGAAATGGCCCATAACTTCAACGGCGTTGCTGATTACAGGCCGATAGATCTGAGAATGAAAGCCATAAAAGAAATCAGTGCGCTCAAACGACGCTTCTTTCCCAGCTTGTTTGTGGTTGATATGAGTGACGACGGTGGTAAGAATTCTTGCTTTCTATCTTAGATTGCATCAGGCATTCAGCTTCAAACTTTCGGACCGCTCGGCCCGTTTAGAAAGTGACAGCTGAGACATGTAAGGGCATAACTTGTGGTTGAAGCGACAGACTTGGCCAAAATTTTTTGAGTAAAAACTCTGAGGTTGGCTGTATGTTGTTTTAATTTTTCGGCGAAATTGATTGTCGAACACAAAAGTTATTTCGAGGCGAACAACGGATATACAGGGTGTGCCAAAAAAACAACCCAGCAGATTTTTCGCTGTAGCAACCGCAAATCTCAACCGATTTGAATGAATCCTTTTTTAAATGAAAGATAAATAAACTCTTAAAAGACTGCTGAAATTTTCATTAATGTACTCTGCATAGTTCCTGAGATATTGGCTCTCAAAATCAAAACTGTGATTTTGGCAGTGAACAAGAGGGATTTTTTATTATTCTGCACTTCGTAATAAAACGGTTTCCTGCCAGATGACACAGAAACTCGGTTTAGTTGAACACTAAAGTATCATTAGCCCCAGCAGTAGGAATCTGCTTTATTATTAATTGTCATTGCCAACCGAAATCAGGCAGCCATCAGGCAGACATGTAAAGTGGGGGGTCGGCGGAATCGGCCGGTATGGTGTGCGTTGGACATCCCTATGACCCCAAAGTAAAACCCTAAAACAGTTCCGCCCAACTCCCTCTGGGTAGCCAGCAATGGCCATCAGCGGTTCTCTTCGATCCGGCCATTTTCCATAGTAAAACTCGAAAACACACCAAACGAAAATGAATGTTTCTCCGGGGGGCTACCTCGCTCAGGCATGTGCTATGCAGCGTTCGAAAGCTCACATCATGAGCTTTCAGAATCTGTAATAAAATTTGTGGCGATTTTTGTTATTTCAAAAATAATCGATCCCGAAATATCGATTTATCACGATTTTGTCAGTTTTCATTGAAATGAGAGTTTCTCTGGGGGGCTACCTCAGTCAGACGCGTGCTATGCAGCGTTCGAAAGCTGACATCATTAGCTTTCAGAATCTGTAATAAAATTTGTGGCGATTTTTGTTATTTCAAAAATAACCGATCCCGAAATATCGATTGATCACGATTTTGTCAGTTTTCACTGAAATGAGAGTTTCTCTGGGGGGCTACCTCAGTCAGATGCGCGCTATGTAGCGTCCGAAAGCTGGCATCATGAGCTTTCAGAATCTGTAATAAAATTTGTGGCGATATTTGTTATTTCAAAAATTACCGATCCCGAAATATCGATTGATCACGATTTTGTCAGTTTTCACTGAAATGAGAGTTTCTCTGGGGGGCTACCCCACTCAGATGTGTGCTATGCAGCGTTCGAAAGCTGACATCATGAGCTTTCAGAATCTGTAATAAAATTTGTGGCGATTTTTGCTATTTCAAAAATAATCGATCTCGAAATATCGATTGATCACTATTTTATCAGTTTTCAGCATCTCGCTAGAAGTAGCTAAAAACAAAATGGGATGACCAAATTGAGGTTTTCTGGCACGCCAAATTCATTGGCGACGCCCATTTACAGCTACGATCACGTGATCAATCGATAATCGACACTTGATCGATTATCGATTTTTTGCTATGCAGATGACCTAACTAGTTAGTGATGTTAGTGGTTTTTTGGGCACGCCGATTTCAACCACGATATTGGTTTAGAGCTATCATCGAGTTTTAATTCGATAATCGATATCGATTCATTATCGATTTTTGTTGTGCAACCAAACAAGGCACAAAGCTATAATGTCAGTGGTTTTCGGGCATGCCGATTTCAACCATTATGTCGTTTTAGAACTATCATTTCAGTATAGTTCGATTATTAATATCGATTGATTATCTTTTTTACTGTGCAAATAAACAAACAAACCACAAGCTATGATGTCAGTAAACGGACACCAGCTTAGCTACAACAAGTAATGCAAGAAAACGCATAAGGCGGAAGTTGTTTTATTTTACCCATTCCACATAAAATCGATACTTGACAATCAATCGATATTGATAATCAAACTAAACTGCAATGATAGCTCAAAAACGACATAATGGTTGAAATCGGCATGTCCGAAAACTACTGGCATTACAGCTTATGTGTTTTGCTTTTTTGCACAGCAAAAGATTCGATAATCAATCGATATCGATTATCGAATATCGAATGTAAACGCGATGATAGCTCTAAAACGACATCATGGTTGAAATCGGCATGCCCGAAAACCACTGACATTACAGCTTATGTGCTTTGCTTATTTGCACAGCAAAAAATCGATAACCGATCAAGCATCGATTGATCACGTGATCGCAGCAGTAAATGGGCGTCGCCAATGAATTTAGCGTGCCAGAAAACCTCAATTTGGTCATCCCATTTTGTTTTTTAGCTACTTCTAGTCAGATGCTGAAAACTGATAAAATCGTGATCAATCGATATTTCGAGATCGATTATTTTTGAAATAACAAAAATCGCCACAAATTTTATTACAGATTCTGAAAGTTCATGATGTCAGCTTTCGAACACTGCAGACCACGCATCTGAGTGAGGTAGCCCCCCAGAGAAATTCTCATTTCAGTGAAAACTGACAAAATCGTGATCAATCGATATTTCGGGATCGATTATTTTTGAAATAACAAAAATCGCCACAAATTTTATTACAGATTCTGAAAGTTCATGATGTGAGCTTTCGAATGCTGCATAGCACATGTCTGAGCGAGGTAGCCCCCCGGAGAAACATTCATTTTTGTTTGGTGTGTTTTCGAGCTTTACTATGGAAAATGGCCGGATCGGAGAGAACCGCCGATGGCCATTGCTGGCTACCCAGAGGGAGTTGGGCGGAACTGTTTTAGGGTTTTACTTTGGAGTCATAGGGATGTCCAACGCACACCATGCCGGCCGATTCCGCCGACCCCCCACTTTACATGTCTGCCCGATCTCGGTTGGCAATGACAATTAAATGTAACGGAATCGCTCTTGTTCTTTGCCAAAATATGTTTCGACTTAGAAGGTAAATATCTCAAGAACTGAACTGTGAATCTCAATAAAAATTGCACCAATCTTTGAAGAATGTATCAGTGTTTCATTCAAAAAAGGGTTCATTCAAATCGGTTGAGATTCATGGTTGCAAAAGTAAAAAATCTGCTGGGTTGTTCATTATTACTCTTGTTCATTACCAAAATCTCTGTTTTGATTTTGAGGACAAATATCTCAGCAACTAAGCAGGCTATCTTAATAGGCGTTACATCAATCTTTGACTAATTTATTTATGTTTCATTTAAAGCAGGATTCATTCAAATCGGTTGAGATTTGCGGTTGCTACAGCAAAAACTCTGATGGGTTCTTTTTTTTGGCACACCCTGTATAAATGGGCCATCCTGTACCTTATATATTAGATGTGGTGTAATCATATATTGGCCGGAAAAATCCGGAGGGGGGTGGGGGGGTTGAGACCTCGGGGGGGGGGGTCCCCCCCCCCCCGAAAAAAGGCCAAAAAACGCCTATTTTTGCTTAAATAACCGAACTTTTATCCCTCCGGGAGGGGGGGGTGGAAGGCCGAGGGGGTGGTATGGACGGCCGAGGGGGGGTATGGCCGGCCGAGGGGGAGGGGTATACCCCCCATACCCCCCCCGGCCCATGTATGGGTAATAGAGCAGTGTGTTGAGGGCAGAGACAGCAGTGCGCTGACTGTGAAGAGGTGTTCGACAGCAATCAAGCAATTGGACTGCACAAAGCACGCTGGTGTCCTTCGCGTCGTTCCTCCCTCTCTGCTCCCCAACCAGATCAGACCGGTTGGCTTCTTTTCTTCTTTAACGCTTTCCAACTCATCCATCACCTTAGCCCAATCTCCCGCAATTTTGGCCGCTCCCCTCTTAGTGGATGACTTGGAGGCTCTTTGCCGGTCAGTAGATTTAAAATTTATCAGGGGATTTTGAGTCCTGTCAGGGGAAATTTCGGGCATCACTCCACAAAAGCATAGATTCAGTAGGTTATAGAAGCAGCACTGAATAGTGCCAATAATTTAATTGCCTTTTTAAAGGTTAGGTTTTCATAATTTTGGTCTGGTTGGTAGTCGCCCAACCAGACCTCTTCAAACTACTAAAACTATTAGTTCAATGTTAAGCATACATGGGCCGGGGGGTAAGGGGGGTATACCCCTCCCCCTCGGCCGGCCATACCCCCCCTCGGCCGTCCATACCACCCCCTCGGCCTTCCACCCCCCCCTCCCGGAGGGAGAAAATTTCGCTTATTTAAGGCAAAATAGGCGTTTTTTTTTGCCTTTTTTCGGGGGTGGGGCACCCCCCCCCCCCCGAGGTCTCAACCCCCCACCCCCCTCCGGATTTTTCCGGCCCATATATGATTACACCACATCTAATATCTACTGTACAGGATGGCCCATTTATACAGGGTGTGCCAAAAAAAAAGAACCCATCAGAGTTTTTGCTGTAGCAACCCTTTTGTAGCTTTATAGCCCTGGTTGTCTGATAACAAATGACAGCAGGTGTTACACATGCATAGAACCAATTTTTTGTTAAGAAAGTTCAAATTATGGAGAATTTTTTTAAAATTTCAGGGATTTTTTTGGCTTTTATCAGGAGATTTTGGATGGCCAGGGCGGCACGAACCCTGACTTGTTGATTCTGCGTTGAACTGTCTGTATGTGTTGTAGCAGAAACGAAGGATTTCAATGGAGAAATGGTGGTGATTGCGGACGTCAGTCACTCATTCACAGCTAACTCAGGTAACTCAGACAAGGGCTGAGGTTTAGGCTCCCCATCCTCTCAGGCCGCTACTTAAACAAACACAACAATGGACCTAATTTTTGTAGTATCAATCTTTTACTTCCTTTTTTAAAGCCAGACACCTGTAAAACGGTACTTAGGCAGAAGCAGTAAAACAAATAAAACACAGCCACAAAACTATATGTACATGTTGTTCGTATGACAGTCTGGCACTTGGCGCCGTTTATGGTACTGGCACCTAGGCTAGTGGAACCATATAGTACTGTCACCTATATACTGTACGCTACTCCTATGTTCGGGGACTGTGGTGGTACCATATATGCTACCCCTACCCATGGTCATAGGTGCCACTGCCAGTACCATGTATCGTACCACCCATACATGGGCCGGGGGTAAGGGGTTTACCCCTCGCCTGGCCATACCAATTCTCCCTCTCCGACCACCCCCTCCAGGAGGGAGGAAATTTTCGCTTATTTATGGCAAAATAGACTTTGGACTTTTTTCAGGGACCCCCGAGGTCTCCAGACCCCCTCCGGATTATGGTACCGGTAGCTTACCAGCCACTAGCCTAGGTGCCGGTGCCATAAACCGGTAGTCGACCTTCCCGCCCTTCCCCGAAATTTGGCTCAGTCCTCCCGGCCGACCCGTTGTCTTGCGCGGATGGCCTGTTAGCATACATGGGCCGGGGGGGGGTTTCCCACTCCCAACTTGGGCTCGACCCCCCCAACGACCCCACCCACCCACCAATAGCCGACTTTTGTTCCTGACCCCACCCACCAAAATCGCCGCGACCCCCCCAAACCGGCAGGCCCACCCCCAAATTTTCGGATTTTGACTACCCCCGACCCATTTTTCCGGCCCATGTATGCCTGTTAGGTGTATGACGATTAGTCTAGCACACTTTAAAGACGGTGTTTGGTTGCAGAATGCGTCGACTCAGTAAAGCCAGAATCGCAAGTGCCAGCTGCATTGCCTGGTTCCATTCACTCCTTGTCTTCTGGCACCACCGATATATGCCAGCAAGCCATCTCATCATTAGATCAGATCTTATTTGGACAGTCTGGTACTGTTTGCTTTTTGCAGGCACAGTTGCAAAATAACAACCTTACATGTAGCAGAGTTTTCTGTAGCAGAGTCGAGCCGGGGATGGCTGTTACATGTATGCCATCCCTGGTATAATGTATGTTTGTGGCTTTCCTCCCACAAGTAGCATTTCCCAGGGAAGCAATTTTCCAATTTCCAGCACTAAAATTGGTGACTGAAAAAGGAGTTTCAAACCCTCAAGCAGAGCTGAGTTTTTGGTTTGGCTCAGTCTTATTGGATTCTGTGAAACTGCTACTAACCTGTCTAAAACAACAAGTGCCACTGCTGAATTTAAAAGTTTTTAGATGCAACCGATGACCAGTTCTCTTCGTTCAGTCAAGCCCCAGGTGGCCACTCTCTATTCGAAGAAGACATTGATTTGTGTGATGCTTAACTCAAAACCAACTCGTACATTTGGTCTGTTATTGATAACCAGCTTTATCTACATAGCTTTGTTTGTAGATGCATCAGAACACGTATTGCAAATATACGTATCTGTTTTGGTCTGATGTGCATTTGGGTGCAATGGTTTCATTTTCTTACGGTTCGGTTGTTGTGTGTCCTTCAAGAATATCAGGTCGGAAGTGTAGTGAGCTTAATTTGCTTATTTACTGAAGCGAAGCGGATTAAAGTGAAAGATGATCATAGTGAGGATGACAGCTGTTTTTTGCTTCTTTTACGTTCAGAGCGCAACTCAACTGTGAAAAAGCACTGATTGGCCACTGCCAATGATGCAAATTTGGTGCTACTCTCCCAAGCATGCTTTCCGTTGTGTTGCTTTGGCGCAACGGCAGATCCAATCGTTCCCATTTACGTCTGGTCGTGCAGTCAGGCACTTAGCGCCGTTTATGGTACCGGTGCCCAGTGTACCTGCGGGGCCTGTGGTGGTACCATAATTAGGGCCCGACCGGATACAAATTTCTACTCGATCCGGATATCATTGATCAACTTTGTATACATTTTTTGTTCTATAACAGTTGATTCAAAACAACATCTAATAATTGTAGTTCAAACTATGGTTTGATAATATCGGGTTTTTGCGATGCATGTGATATTGCATATATCATATGATATGCATGCAAAAATGAGATATGTACATATTTTTTCATATTTGCATATTCTATCACCGCGGCGCGGCTAGAAATTGATAACTGGACGCTTTCCAAGCATTTTCGAGTTTGGTCGGCATGTCTACAGTATGCAATCTTTAGCATTTATTAGGCATACCTATTTTACAGATACAGACCTTATCTGAAAAAAAACAGAAGGGGAAACACAGTTTGGCATCCCGAACCCATTTGTGGTCCTCGATCTGAACTGCTGAAAATCGGGGAATTTTTTTACATCCCATTTTCAAATGCCTTGGAATTTTGCCGAGCACTCCATCAGGCTCTACACTTTAGTTGTCAATTAGCCTGTGGGCTATCCAAAACTGCTTTCAAACCGTGGGAATCGTTTCGGTTCTTCAAGCAGTGGCTGGTCAAAGTTGGTCGAAAATCTGATTTTTTCATGCGATTTCGGGATGAGAATTATGCACTAAAAAATTGCCATGAAATTATACGGTAATTTTTGCACTCAGTTCATTTCTCTGCTTTTTGTTGATGTTCTATTGTGTGCGTCAGTGCCAACGTTCTTAAGCTCTTCTCTCGCTGTTTTTTGTACCAGCTGTTTGACAAGATCCAATGTACAATACCCTATTTACAGGTTCCGTTGCATAACTGGCCAGCGAATGGGTTAGCTCAGTTTCTTTTTCCGTTGTACCTTTTGTGTAGAAACACTCGTTTTATTTGGCTCAGTTCAGTCGCCACCTAATGGCACCAACGCCTACAGTGCCCATCATAGTTGTACGGTTGCATTGCATCTGACGTAATCTTGGGATGGCTCAGTTATTAGAGTTATTGACCCAGGTTATCCCTCAATCGTCTTTCTTTCCGGATGCAAAACTAAAACGGATGTGTAGGTTTTTGTGCAAAGAAGGATTCTGACCTTCAGGAACTAGCTCAATCACAGACACAAGAGAACGTGAAAATGCCCATTCCATACAATGTGGCATAAAACACATTTGCTGAACCGTGGAGAATTATGAATTGAAATATAGCCACAGAAAGAAATAACTAAAAGAAAATTTGCAGTTTGTTGTCATAAATTTTGCTGACTTTATTGTTTGAAGCTATATTTTACCATAATTCTCCATGGTTCAGCCAATGTGTTTTATACCAAATCATGAGGAAGTGATTGCGCTACAATATTCCGAAACAAAAAAAATTGTTAAGGGGGTTCTAGAGGGGCTAGGGCTAGGTCACAAAGTGGGTCGAAAAAAATTTTTCATCAAAAACGGAATTCGATCATTGTTTCTTAAAGTACTCCAAAAGTTACCCAGTTACCTAAGTTACAAAAGTCCCAATTTTTAGTCCAGAACTCAACTTGGTAGGCTAGCAATGCCAATAGGAAAGTTTAAGTGCCTTACAAAAAGTGAAAAATTTTGATGATTTTTCATCTTTGAAGCTATATTTCATTGCATTGCCCCACCGTGCAGCCAATGTGTTTTTTATACCACATTGTAGGGAAGTGATAGCGCTACAATATTCTGAAATAAAAAAAATGACTGTTCACGGGGTTCAGGACGAGAGCTAGGGGGCCCAAAGGGGTCGAAAAAACTTTTTCCTCCAAAATGGAATTCGATCGTTGATTCTTGAAGTACTCCAAAAGCTACCTAAAAGTCCTTTTATTTCAGTCCTACCTCTTATTAGTGAACTAGAAATTCGATGATGAAATTTCGGTTCCATAGTTAAGTGGACCGATTTTCAGAGGGTCATATCTCGAGCATGGAGCGTCAGATCGGGAAATCCTTTGCGGTGGTTATATAACCTATTGATACGTGTTAGCCCTCCAACTTACAACCATCTACGCCAAACTTTCAATTTTGGGTCTGAATAAGGCTAGGGGCCAAGAGCCGATCGAATTAGAGACTGACTCTTAAGAACGTTGGCACCGACATACACTCTAAAACATCAAAAGCAAGCATGAGAAATGAACAGAGCGCAAAAAATTACCTTTTGGGCAATTTCATGGCACTTAGTGCATAATTCTCATCTCGAAATCGCATGAAAAAAATCAGATTTTTCGACCAACTTTGACCAGCCACTGCTTGAGAACCGAAAACGATTCCCACGGGTTTGAAAGCAGTTTTGGATAGCCCATGCAAGGGCTAATTGACAACTAAAGTGTGGAGCCTGGATGGAGTGCTCGGCAAAATTCCAAGGCATTTGAAAATGGGATGTAAAAATTCCTCGATTTTCAGCAGTTCAGA